>JAVHLS010000035.1:87406-160651 GCA_032356905.1 Salix exigua | reverse complement strand
TGACCAAAATTATAGATTCAGAGACCAAATTTAAATTTGTCAGCAATGACAGCATTCTGCAGAATTTAAAGGTAACCAATGGAGAGTTTTGTGCCTTGATTTGTAACAATGCAACACACAATCGACCATCTTCATCATTATATAAAAGGAGAGACAACTTGCACAAGCCATGATCCACACTCAACGTGCACAAGCCGTCTTCATCTTTATAAATACTTGCATTGTTCAGTTGAACAGGAGGGGGAGACACAACTAGAACAAATAAAAAATAGAGGGGAGAATGTTAACAAAGAAAAACACATAAACAAAACGCAGAAAAGAGGGACAAAGAGGAGGAAAAAACTGTGAGCAACCCCTTGGCACCACCAGTTTTCCCCCTCTCCTCATCGTCAACAACAACCTCATCTTCATCATCGTAGACGACCAGCAACAGACTTTCCTTGCCATCAACAATTGTACCATCCTCTCCATGCAGCAACAATTGCACCATCCTCTCCATGCAACAACAACAGTCATTCATCTCTTCCTGTAGCCATCACCGGCCACTATTCTTAGCATCACCACCACCTGCAGAACCAGCTCGACCTCCTCTACACGATGCAACAACGGGTAACCTCCTTCTCCTTCGTCCATTACTGTTCACTTGTGGACAGTAGGAAGAAGGATTGAAAGTTGTGTCCATCCTAACCAGGTTGGGACGATATGGACATAGCTAGGTTGATCCACTTCGTTGGGTCAGGCCCAATTTGATTTTTTTTATAAAAAAACATATAAAATAATTCCATTTTAAAAACTAAAATGTTTTGTTTTCGTGCATATGGCTAAATTCTAAAAATTTCCTAAGCAATTTTTCACAAAAAATTGCTTCTTTTCTCATGTTTTAAAATAAAAATTGGAGATATTAACAAGTTTATGATTATCTGTTACAACTCGTCCAAAAAATAAAAAATCTTTCAACAATCATTTTGTTCATTTTTTTAGTTGTAAACTTTGATTATTAGGATGTAAAATTACATTGTAAAGTATACTATTAAATATTTAAGTACAATAAATAAAGTGTTAAAATTCAGACTTTAAAACAATTAGGTTTTTTGACCTAATTCTTAGGAGTTGTCATTTAGTATTCAGGTCACTAGAAAACCTAATGGTCTGTGAGAGTCTAGGTAAGGGGACTTATTATGCAAGGAAAAGACGCATCACCTCCAATGCACCATATCTAAGGTAAACTGCATTGTTGTTTGATTTTTTTTAAGTTATTTTTTTATTCGTTGGTGTTTTCAAGCTTTTAAGTAGATCTCTCTTCATGAGGGGGGTCTCTACTTCATTGAAAGTTGAAAACCTAACCATTCTTAAGTTTGGAAATTTTAACACTGCATAAGAAAGCTTCTTTTTTTTTTTACTTTTTGCGAGTGTATTTTATAATGTAATTTTACACCCTGATAACTAAAAAAAATTATTATTATTATTTAATTGCTAATTTAGCCAAATTCTAACGTATAATCATAAACTGGTTACGATATCTGATTTTCGTTCAAAACATGTGAAAGATGCAACATATTTTTTTTACGAAAAATATGCTTGGAAAAACCTTTTTTTTACGAAAAATATGCTTGGAAAGACCTTTTTTTTACGAAAAATATGTTTGGAAAACCTTGGAATTTGGTTGAATGCAAAAAAAAACCATTTTTTTAAAAATTGGATAGGGCTTGACTCAACTAACTAAGATTTCCTAGACAAGTTGGGCCAAAAGGCCCAACTCTGTTAGACTTAGGCTGGACACGGCCTAGCCCAAGAGTAAAAACAAACAAAAAAGAAAATTACCCTCTGCACTATTCATGTGCTGCGTGAATACTAATAGGGTGGGCGGTCGACGATGATGAGTGAATTACCTGTTATTGTTGCCGAGTAGAGAAGGTCTATGTGGTTTTTCCTGTGGTGGTGAGGTAAAAAATGGTGGCATGTGGTGGCTAGGAGCGTCAAAAAAGGCTGCTGAGTTGTGTTGTCGTCGCTATCGTGGCAACATTTGTGTTGCTGACGGTGAAGGAGAAAAAATGAGCTTGCTATAGGAGCAGCTGACATGGAGGAGAAAGTGTTATTATAGGGGGAAAAACTGGTGTTCACGGAGAGCTGGCTAGAGGATAGAGAGTCGGCTGCCACTAATTTTTTTAAAGAAAACTGTGGTTGATAGTTATCATGGTGGAGAGAGAGAGAGAGAGACTGTTGGTGTTGAGGTAAAGGTTGTATCGATGCTGAGGAATAGGGTGATTGCCACTGGTGAGCACCAATCATTTTGTTCATTTTTAGTTGTAAACTTTGATTATTAGAATGTAAAATTACATTGTAAAGTATACTATTAAATATTTAAGTACAATAAATGAAGTGTTAAAATTCAAACTTAATTCTTAGGAGTTGTCATTTAGTATTCAGGTCACTAGAAAGCCTAATGGTCCGTGAGAGTCTGGGTAAGAGGACTTATTGTGAAAGGAAAAGAGCGTATCGCCTCCAATGCACCCTATCTAAGGTAAATTGCATTATTGTTTGATTTTTTTTAAGTTATTTTTTTATTCGTTGGTGTTTTCAAGCTTTTAAGTAGAGCTCTCTTCATGAGGGGGTCTCTACTTCATTGAAAGTTGAAAACCTAACCATTCTTAAGTTTGGAAATTTTAACACTGAATAAGAAAGCTTCTTTTTTTTAACTTTTTGCGAGTGTATTTTATAATGTAATTTTACACCCCGATAGCTAAAACAAAATAATTATTATTATTTAATTGATAATTTATCCAAATTCCAACGGATAATCATAAACTGGTTACAATATTTGATTTTCGTTCAAAACATGTGAAAGATACAACATATTTTTTTTTATGAAAAATATGCTTGGAAAAACCTTGGAATTTGGTCGTATGCAAAGCAAACACATTTTTTTAAAAAAATTAGATAGGGCCTGACTCAACTAACTGAGATGTCCTAGACAAGTAAGGCCAAAAGGCCCAACTCTACTAGACTTAGGCTCGACACGGCCTAGCCCAAGAGTAAAAACAAACAAAAAAAGAAAATTAGACTCTGCACTATTCACGTGCTGCGTGAATAGTAATAGGGTGGGCGGTCGACGATGATGAGTGAATTACCTATTATTGTTGCCGAGTAGAGAAGGTCGATGTGGTTTTTCCTGTGATAGTGAGGTAAAAAATGGTGGCATGTGGTGAAAGTAGGGGAGAAAGTGTAGAGAAATGAGCTTGATGAGGAGCAGCTGACATAGGGGAGAAAGTGCTATTGTAGGGGGAAAAGGTGGTATTCACGGGGAGCTGGCTAGAGAATAGGGAATCGGCTGCCACTAATTTTTTAAAGAAAACCGTGGTTGAGAGTTGTCATGGTGGAGAGAGAGAGAGACTGCTAGTGTTGAGGAAAGGTGGTGTCGATGATGAGGAAGAGGGTGACTACCACTAATGACTGCCCATGTGTGTCTTTTTTTTCAACGTGGTACTGTATTATTTTCATGATTCCCCGTCATTTTCTTCTTCTTCTTTTTCTTCTTTTTTCTACCAATTGTTTCCTCTTGGTGTGTTTTTTGTCTGTTGTCTCCACTTCGTTCATGAATTATTTCATGCTCCCCCTCTTTTCTGTAAAAAATTCTCCCTTCTTTTATAGATTAAATGTGCAGGTTAAAAGGAATGGGAGTGGTGTCTAGGAATGGTGTTGTGCAATGCAATGCAGTGGGTGGGTTGCAGGTCATAGCTACTGGTAATGCCTTGGTAGGCTTTTGATTTTTTTGTAAAAAATAAAATAGACAGACAAAAAATGGGTTGTGATAAAAAAGAGTTTTTGCATTGGAAAATCAGGAAGAACGATGTTTTTTTATTAAATTTTAGTTTTCGATTTCACCCAAAAAAGTTTTGTTTCTGAAAATTCTGATCTTCTCAATTTAACCTAAATTAGGCTTCCAAACTTAATTTCTCACCGATTAAGAACTTAATAAAATTAATTTGACTTATTTAAAGTAGAATAAAGTCTTTGCAATTGGGCTCTAAATTAATTCCTTAACATAATTACACTTGTAATTGATTGATGATTAAATCAAACTGGCCTATAAAAGTATAATTATGCATTTTCAACCTATTTTTTAAACAAATTTATCCATTAATAAATTATTTTAGATTTGAACCTGTATTTTCCTTCATTTTTAGGCACAAAATCTATATGAACGGGCTCTCAAAAACATCCAGATTTTTATCTTAATTTTTCTAGCGACACCAACCCTTTTTACTTTATTTTTGTTATTTTTGTCTTATTTTGAGTAGATTTAGAGAAAAAACCCATAATTGAGTTATGACAATTTCATTGGGGCTCTCAAGCCTCGTGACAATGTTAGGAAAGTCAGACTCCCACACTTTCAAGAACTTATAATCACTTATAAATTTCTAAAGTAAATGTACACCTTTCTTGGGTTATATATAGCCACCACTTGAGAATTTTTTAGTTTTTTTTTATCAACCCGTAGACCATTCTTCTGTTTTTCAGAAAAAAACCAGAAATCTAGTTTATTTTCAATAAGAATTAAAAACACAAATATTTTAGTCTTGTTTTCGCTAACAATACAATAGTTGCCAAAGTTTATTACATGAACTATTAATGTTCTGGCACAAGACGCTAATGTCTATTGATAATATTTTGCAGCGTAAACAATCCTTGTACTCGCTTCAGTATCCGGGATACAAATGTGGAGGCAGGCGTGGTTTTGCAAGTGCAAACAGTGGTTTTGCAAGAGCCATGCTGTCTTCTGCAATGGTAAGGTCGATGCTGGAGTGACGAGGTGGTAAACTCCAAGTAAACACTTGAAGAAGTCTTGCAAATAGCATGGTAGTCATTGAAGTCCCCAGTGTCACACCTATGCACCCACGTTTTCCTGTGGCAAACGAAATGAATCGCAGATTATTCTCCGTCAGCACCACCTTGTCCATTTCATCGAGGTGGCGCTCTGGCTTGAACTTGAGCGGTTCATCCCATACTTTAGGGTTTCTTCCGAGTCCAAGCCGGCTAAGCAGAACATAACTACCTTTAGGGATGAAGTAGTTGGCAACTGTTGTATCGGCAACCGATACATGAGGAAGGTTAAATGGTGCAATAGGGTGAAGCCTGAAGGCTTCTCTAGCGCATGCTTTGACGTAGTTGAGATGAGCAAAGTCTGATTCTTGGACTAACCTCTCCTTTCCAACTACTCTATCCAGTTCTTCAATAGCCTTTTCAAGTATCTCAGGTTGATTTAGCATCTCTGCGAATGCCCATTCACAAGCATTTGATGGATTGTCCACTGCTGCAAGCATTATTTCCTGCAAGTGTCATCATGTTTGATAATCATTAATATGACATACAGTGGATAAACTTAATTATTGCTATTATTTTTATGCAAAGAGTTGCAAACTTGAGACTCTCTCAAGGGAAAGGAAATGAGTGGCAGCTAAACTATAACTAGGTCGTTGGTATAATCAATTAAATCTTTTTTCCCTTGGCAATTGTGTGTCTGGGTTGCTAATTAAATTAAATACATAATATGTGATTCCATGCGAAATTCAAAATGTAAATGCATAAATAACTTACTGTAATTTGAGCTTTTATCTCATCTTTTGACAACAGGGGATTGCCATCAGGATCTTTTAGGGTAATTAAAATATCAAGCCAGTCCTCCGTATCCTTCTTCTTTGTACCATCCTTCCATTGTTGAACCCTCTCGTCGATTATGGGATCATGGTATTTGTTGATGATCCTAAGATTCTCCATCACTGCCTTCTCATGCCCATCTAAGTCAAGTCCTATCAAAGATGGCAAAAAATCCGAGATGCAAAATGCATATATATGGTTAAGGCAACAGAAAAGTGCATCCACGTACTCCTCTTCCTCAACACCAGGTCCACCATCTTTCATTCCGTCCCCAAAAAACCTCTTATTGAACGTCATCTTCCTAGTCACATTTGCACAATAGTGTTGTGCAGCAGCTCTCAAATTCACAATGCCACCTTGATGCATTGACTTCTTGCATTGGTTATACACGTAATGAGCAAGGTGATCACCTTCTTCAACTCTTTTGCTATAAAGGTACTGATGTGTTTTTGGAGAAAGTACATGAGTCATAAGAACTTTCTTCATTTTCTTCCAGTGGTCTCCAGAGGGGGAGAGAGCTGTTGTTAAGTACCCTCTCGTGATGAGATCTGTGCTCATGGAAAGAGGTCTAGATGCAAAGGTACCATCTTGTGCTTTTAAGAATTCACAAGCAATATCAGGACAAATGACAGGAATCACGTGAACATTTCCTAAGCGGATACAAGCTATTTCCGTGTTCATTTCTTTCATGAGATTGTGTATCCATCGATACACTGGCTTGTTTCGGAGCATGGTTGGGAGGCATCCAACAATAGGCCATGGTTTTGGACCGGGAGGTAATGGGTGTTTGCTGACATTGTTATGGGATTGGATGAAGCAAAATAATATGATTGATGAGACAAGAAGTACTGAAGTTGGGCAGCTTATTAGGGCTATGAAGGAAGTTGCAGCAAAGTATTCCATGATCAAACAACTCGATCGGTCTACTAGTGTTCCTTCTTGACATGCATGGTGTTCGTTGTGTGGCTTTATATAACAAATATTTTTCAAAAAGGAGAGTAATCATCAGCACCATATTCCCCCACACACTATAAACGTGTTATTAATCTATAATATGCTGTTCTCCACTAACTTTTGCTTCGAAAGGGATATATAGTCATGGTACACACCGAAGAAAAGTTTGGTAATCTATAAAGTTTTGTTCTCCACCTGTCTTTGTCAATGACGAGGTCTCATGAAAATGAGCCACACGAAGATTTATCTGTTTCATTCAAATTTTGCTATGTCTATAGGCAAATAATTAAAGATTTTATTATGTGATGTGAAAATTACAATCATTCTCTATAAATAAATAAAAACCAGTTGAAAATCTTTTTATTAAACCTTATACATTCTCTTATAAATACCTCGTAATTAATTTTATGGATTCCTCTTCTTTTCTCTACTTTTTTTTCCTGCTTCACTCCAGTGTTTTTCTTTATACGATGCATCAAAGACATGGAATCAAGATTGGCAGTTGGAAAACTGAGATGCAGAACAAGGGGAGTGAGCACACGATTGCTTTGAGGAAATAGACCCTATCGATCAGCCATGCTTAACAGTCATCATTTCGCTAATGCAAGTCATGTTCTAATTTTATCGATGTCTGGTTTCCAAGTTGAAAGTCTTGTCAGATTAGCACCTAAAGAAAGTCCTAAATAATTCCCATTTGCAGTAGATTATGCTGCCTATTCTTGCTGTGATCTCATCGACGTCTAGGTTTGTTCCATCAAGAGAACTCTTGTATAAATTTACCCTCAATCTTAAAACCAATGGAGTGGCGCAAAAAACTAAGATATCATCTGTCTATTGAAAATGACTTGTATCTTTTCCACAATCAACCTTAAAGTATTCAGTTTTGAAACAAGGAATGTCAGCCTCTCCACTGCTATATCGATCAACCAATAATTAATACTGTGAATAATATAAATTATATTTTAAACCTTATTTAATAATTTAAGTTTTTAGATGAGATGATTTTTAATATGGTATTAAAGTCTTATTGACCCAACAATCATGAGTTTAAATTTCATCACTCTCATTCTATTTTATAAAGTCAAGTATAAGATAGAGTGAATTTGTATGCAACTTTAAACCCAAAAAACTTTCACTTGAGAAAATATGTTAAAAAATAATATAAATCATATTCTAGGATCCCATCTAACTTTTAAGTGAGATAATTTTTTAACACGGGTCATCTAACAAAATTCGTGTTCCACTCTAACATTTGAATTTGTTGAGTCATTGACAAGTATTGAAAGATTAGATCAAGAAATACATCGTAAAATACGAGAGATAATAATTCCATGTAAGACATGATCAGCTTCCTCTAAATATTCCCCAGCAACAGTATCAAGCCTTGTGGAAATCAGCCTTCAGAATAAGCCCATTCTTCCCCCTCTTTTTCACCCTATGAAGTACTATATTTTCCATCATGAATCCATCCAATATTTTACGCAACAATAGTTGAAAAACAAATAATTTTCAACTTCCCCAGCTGTTTGATTATTCATATTTATATATATAAACCTTCTAAAATCTGGAAGGGTTACAAGCTAAATCCTTCATAATCCACAAATTCTAAACACAAATATTTTATTTTATTAAAGATTCTTACTTAAATTGGAATTTGAACTAACATCCCAAGAACCCCTCCCTTCACTTGTATCTTTAAACATTCAGTTTAGCAATTAGAGATTCTTGTATAGTCTTCTTGAATACAAACACCAAATGAATTTAAGGGATTTAGTGAATATATTAGTGACATGTTTTTTTACCTTTTCCAATAGATAACCTCTATTGTTTCATACAGATATATTGGCAACGCCAGCTGGTGACCATTCGCTGGTTTGTATCACTGTGAACTTATCATTTTGTTCGTGGACGGCATAATCCGAAGACTCTTTGAAGCCACAAAATATTAGCCAGACAGTGATAAATGGACCACACATCATGGAAATAATTAAAACCAGTTGAATAGGTTGTGGTGTAAAACGTTTTTCCTTCATTCCCATTCCTTATATACGACGTCATAGCCCTATTAAGCAATGGTCAGACCGACTCCATTAATTCTTGGCCGCATGGATGGATGCTGTTGAAACTGGACATTCTTGTATAACAAAAAGGTTTTCTGAGAAATGATGAAGCTAATATGAGCTGAATATTAGAGATGAAGAGAGCATAAGAAAAAGAGGGAAAACGAAAATTTTAAAAGTAATCACTGTTTATAAAAATTATCCCATACATTTCCCGTGGCCTACAGTCCTTTTAAATACACAAAAGTTAGGATGCCAGCTATTATAACAAACTTCTAGCTGGACAAATTCTTCATTGCTCTAGAATATACTAACACCTTCTGGAGTATATGTATTCTTATACATGTATTTTCGTACATGTATTTATACATCAACAGATGCTTGATCTTTCCTATAAACGTACAGTATGTATCACATGGTGATGACTCATTGGATCTTAAAAGCAGTACTTGGCCATAAATCTTATTTACGAGATTATATTTTTTCATAAACCATTACTGGGTTGTTTCCTAAAAAAATAAAAATTTACAAAAATAAAAAAAACTAGCGTTAAAAAAATTCACGTTGGAAGTTTTGAACGGATTCGGGAGCTCGATCGTATCTCTATTGTGTCCAAAATTCAAAATAAAATACAAATTCAAGGCTAAATAAATGAATATTAGATAAATCTGCGTAAAATTAAGCCGAAAGACATAATTATAATTGTCGCACCCCGTTGCGAGAGCGCGGCGTCATGGCGACCTTCCCCGTGAGCGGGGGGTTTCATGTGAGGGTCTTATCTTTATTTTTGTGGAAAAGGGAATCGCAACCTAGTATTATGGTTACTAGGAAATATAGACTGGTCTTTTAGAGATTCTAAATTAAGAGACTGGTTGCGTAAAGGGAAGGTTTTAACACCCCTAATACGCTTTACCTAAGGTAAGCTGCTTGACGTTTTGGTTGGCATATGATTTGCTATGCTTTTGATCTTTCAAAGAATATTTTGGTGAAATGATGATGGTGTATCATTCCCGTCGAATATTTTGGATATTAACCCCTTAGGATTTATTTACCCAAACACTGAATAGTGAATAATAGCATATTATCCCATTGAATATTTTGGATATTGATCTCTTAGGATTTTTTATTCAAACACCGAACAATGAATAATAACATATTATCCCCATCGAATATTTTGGATAGTGACCCTTTAGTATTTATTTATACAAACATCAATAGTGAATAATAAATTCCAAAAAATAAGATTTTAATATTTTTTTGAAATATTGGTCAATACCCTTTGGATTTTTACAAACCTGTTGTAAAATCTCAAGATGCAAGAAATGATTTTTCTTTGCTAAATCCATGTTAAAACACATTTTTTTTTCAAACTCATAGATAATATATATTTTTTGAAAGAAAAAGAACTTTTAAAATATGCTAGTGCATTGGTCGTATGTAAGAAAACAACACATTTTTATTATAGATATTTTCCTTAAAAAATAAATATTTTTTTATATTTTTCCTATTATTTTATTTATTTTTATTTATTTACAGGTGGGCTAGCAGGCCAGCCCACGAGTTTGGAGTGCAGGTCGCCGACCAAGACTAGAGCTGGGCTCATGGGCGGGATTCATTGTTTAAGCTCGCGACTCAGCTTCCCTCCCTAGGCTCGCAACCCGGTTGCATTGGGTTGGGCTCACGGCCCACCTAATTCCCTTTATTATTGGGTTGGGCTTCCACCCAAATGGGCTGGAAGTCGGTCCCTATTTCGGCCCCGGGCTTCTGGCCTAAACGGGTCCAAGCCCGTACCCTTTAGTGTTTTTTGGCCGAGCACCAAACATGCCCCGACCTGACCCGGCGGGGAGTGAATTAATTCACTACCCATGCAAAAATGAAGAAGATGAACAATGGATTGCTGATTTTTGGAGTGTGAATAATGGTGTACCTGTTAACACCATTAGGTAGATGAGGTCGAGGTGGTTCTTTTGGTCTTCGTGGCATCGGAGATGGTGGCCTGTGGTGGCCGGAGGGGGCTTTGGAAGTGCCCCGGTAGGTTTGTTGTGCTGGGGTTGTCACCGTTTCTTCAATCGGAGAAGAATGACTAACTTGCAGGAGTCAAGAGGAAGACAATGGTGATGCCTTGGTGGTGCTGGGAGGTCTGCACTAGTGTCTGAAGTTGATTAAACGCGGGTGAGAGAGAGGAAGGGTGGCTGCTGAGTTTCTTATAGAGAGACAGGGGCCCAAAACCAAAGGAGACGAACGAAGTTGGTTGCCAAGGGATATTGAGCCAATTTTGTTACGCAAATTTCTACTCTATCGTAGTATTTCCAACAATTTTCTTCTCTATTTTGGGACTACCTTTTCTTCTCTGTACCGTCTCTCCCATTCCTCTAGTTTGTTTTTTCTCTTTTTTTTCTCTTTCTTTTTTTTCTCTTTTTTTTTGCCCCCCTTTTTTGCATGTGAACGTGCCATTATATAGGGGAACGTGACAAACCTTTGTCATGCACATTGCATGAGGTTGTTCCCCTCTGAATTTAGCAAATCCTAAAGAAGAGTGCGAAGACAAATAACTTCACAACATGTAGAAGTCATTGCTCTATATTCAGCCTCTGCAGAGGATCTAGAAACTGTGGTTTGTTTCTTGGATTTCCAAGAAATCAAAGACTGATCAAGAAAAACACAATACCCTGCGATTGATCTCTTGGAATCCACACAACTACCCCAATCAAAATTGCAAAATGCCTTGAGTTGTAAATTAGAATTAACTTAAACAAATAAACCTTGAGCTGAGGAAGATTTAATGTAACGTAGAACATGAGTGACTGCATTGAAATGAGGCATTCGAGGAGCAGCCATAAATTGACTTAAAACATGAACAACAAAGCATATATCAGGTCTTGTTATAGTGAGATAGAGCAAACAACCAACAAGCCTTTGATATGCAGTAGGATCTGTGTAAAGCTGTCTAGAATCCTTAGAGAGTTTTATATTAGGTTCCATGAGAAAATTCACTGGTTTGGAAGCCAACAAACCAGAATCTTCAAGCAATTCCAAAGCATATTTGCGCTGACAAACTGAAATTCCAATAGCACTATGAGCTATTTCCAATCCGAGAAAAAATTTCAAGGGCCCAAGGTTCTTTAATTGAAATTTAGCATTAAGAAGTTGAATGAACTGAAAAACTGCAACAACATCAGTACTAGCAACAATAATATCATCATCATACACTAATAATGCAATGAAAGAACCCTGCACAGTCCTAGTGAAAAGAGTATAGTCTGCTTTGGACTGAATAAATCCAAAATCAAGTAATGCATTTGAAAATTTGGCAAACCACTGTCTTGAAGCTTGCTTGAGACCATAAAGGGATTTGTGTAATTGACAAACCTTGGACTCCCCCTTACTACTGAATCCAGGTGGGAGAGACATATAAACCTCCTCATCCAATTGGCCATGAAGAAAGGCATTGTTCACATCTAATTGATGGAGATGCCAGTTCTTGACAGCTGCCACAACTAAGAGTGTACGCACAGTAGTGAGTTTAGCTATAAGGGAGAAGGTTTCATAGTAGTATAAACCTTCACACTGTTTATACCCTTTGTCAGATTGGCATATAAAGAAAGTCCCAGTTGCTGTAAACTCTATTAGAGTATAGAGATGTATTCTAAAATATTGTATTTGTACTCTAGAATATAAAATATGCTATGAGATATGTGTATAAATAGAGAGGTACACACAGCAAATGTATACAAAACATAATATCAATACAATATCAGTAAAATTTCAAATTTCATTCTTCCTCTCTTTTCTCTTTTCTCCCTCTTCCCATCTATAAACTCACTCTTCTTTCAATTATCTGCAAACCCTCTCAATCCTAACATGGTATCAGAGCTATTATGCTAGCGCATGAATTGATTCAAGCTTCCACAATTTGATCCTTCAATGGATCTTTCAAAAAATATATATTCTATAGTTGAAGAAAACACATCGTTCAAGTTTTCTTTATGATCTTTTGCAGCTTCTTCAATTGAGACTCTTTGAATTTTCAAGCAAAAGATGAAGATGATCATTTGTGGCGTTGCTGCTCCTTCTCATCTAGTTGCTTTCTTGTTCAACCGAGAGACTGGTTTGAGCTCTTTTCAGTTTTAGCAAACACGCTCCAATTGCAATATGCACGGCCAAGACTTCTCTTCTTCAATATTTGTTCCTCCTCCAAATTTCAAGAAAAAAAAAAGAAAATGAAGTTGAAACAGAGCAGCAGCAGAGTGAGAATCATTTTGAATCGTGAAGAAGTAGAGAAGCATGCCTCTATATCTAGCCACCATGTTTCTCCCTCCACCACAACCCCGCTTTCCTCCTCCACTACCATAGATGGAATCTCCACTGAGAGCTGCCTCTGCCAGGCTAAACTGATTCTAGAGTACTAAGACCTCTACGATCACTCCAATCTCTCTCTCTCCCCTCTAAACCCTAACTACCGAACTCGAGTTGATTTGTCGAGAAAATGTAGATCTCAAAGTTGCATATAGTGAGCTTGTTCTATTCTAAATCCAAATTGACGACTTGGCAGCTTTATCCTTTGCTATAGCAGCTTTTGCAAATTCAAAATCTTCTTCATCACTAGAGAAGTCAGAAGCATCATCATCAGGAATAACTTGGTAGCCACAAAAGAAAACACTACCATTTTTCCGGTTGTGAGATAGCTCAAACTCTATCTAAAAAAAACTACATCAAAAGAAAATTAAGGGATTTTTTTTTGGAGAAAGGGTCCCCAACTCAAGCTTCTTTTCATTGAGTTTACCAAAAAGGGAACCGATTCACATCCTTTCTTTGACTCACCAAGGGCTGCCTAAGAAAGATGTATCATGCAGAAGTCTTTTGGTTCCGCTTTAAGAGGCTCACCAGCCTTGACCTTAACACCCTAGAACTCCATGGATGATATGGTTGACGAAAGAAGAGAGTTTAAATGGTTTTAAGGTTTCAAGTTGAAAGAAAGACCTCGTGGGAGTTGTGTGAGAGTGATGGAGGCAAGATGAAGTGAAAATCTGGCAAAGAAGAGGCTACGGGGGCTGCTGAGAGAGGAATAAGTATAAACCCTAGGTTTTGTGTTTTGTATGGTGTCGTTTGTATTGTGGTGTGTGCTCTTATTGTCGTGTTGTGTGTCCCTTACAGCCATTTTGACAAAAAAAAATCTAAAAGAATAAGAAGAAGAAGAAATCATTGAGAATTAGCAAATGAAGTCTTACACAGATTAAAAAATTCATCAACAAATGAAAAATTTAAGAAAAACTTAAGTAGACAAATGAAATTCAAACAAATTATATCCCCTCTCTTCCCTCTCATTTCTCTCCTTTTGTCCCTCTCTTCTCAAATTATTACATAGACAAATGATATTTGAATTTTTATTGATATTGATATTTTGTTTTGCATACATTTGTTGTGTGTACCTTTCTATTTATACACATATATCATAGTATCTTTCATATTCTAGCATACAAATACAATATTCTAGAATACATCTTTTATACTCTAACATCCTCCTCAATTTCATTTGTCTCTTCTTAATATTAGTAAAATTTCAAATTTCATCCTCCATCTCTTTCTCTCTTCTCCCTCCTCCCATCTCTAAACTCATTCTTCTTTCAATTATATACAAACTCTCTCAATCCTAACAAACTCTTCATCTAGGTTTGTTCCAACAAGAGAGCTCTTATATAAATCTACCCTCAATCTTAAAGCCAATTCAAACAACCTCAAGATTTTTTTAACAAGCAACAACAATGGAATATAATCATTTGGCACAAAAACTAAGATATCATTTGTCTATCGAACATGAATAAGAAGATTTGTATCATTTGGCACAAAAACTAAGATATCGTTTGTCTATTGAAAATGAAAATGAAGATTTGTATCATTTGCACAATGAGATTCTTGTACAGTCTTCTTGAACACAAACACCAAATGATCTTTTAAATTTAAGGGATTTAGTGAAATGACATGGTTTTCACCTTTTCTAAATAGATAATTTCAATTGTTTCGTAAAGATCTATTTGCAACGCCAGCTGGTGAAGCAGAGAATAAAGTTTGATGTGTGAAATACATATGGAATCCTCCATGTTTCTCATAAATCAAAGTCCTACTTACTTATTTCAACCGCACTTCTATCAATATGTTTTTCATACTCGACCAACTAGGAGTCCCTATTAAAAACTTTTGGAAGATATGGCATGAAAACTATATGGATAAATAATATTTTAAGTCTCACTTATTATTATTAACGGTATTTTTAGGCTAATTTGTATGTGAGGCTAAGTTTATTTTTAAATTATTTTAAAAACATTTATTCCTAAAAGTTGTAGAGATGTTTTTGGTTCCAAATGTGGTAGTACAGAAAAAGTTTTGCGTTCCAAATTTCATCAAGTATACAGGACATAATGCCCTATCACTCATTTGAAATAATACTGTAGCAAAATAGCGGAGGTAGTTCATGACAAAAAGTTACTAATACATTTTTTTCAGGATAGTTTGCGCAGAGCGGCTTTAAGTCGGTATATGATATTTGACAACATTAGGATTCACAATTGGAAAGACCTGATGGATGCTTTTGTTAAGCAGTATGAGTATAATATAAACATCGCCCCTAACAGGACTAGTCTATCTAACCTGGAAAAGGGGGGAGAGGAAAGAAAGCATAAGAAAATATGTTCAAAAGTGGAGAGACCTAGTTGCCCATGTGCACCGTCTGCTTTTAGATAGGAAAATGGTTACTTTATTCACCAACACTTTGAAAGCGTCCTATTACAAACATGTGATGGACAATTCAACACAACAATTCATTGATATTATAGTCATGCCAAAACAAATAAAGCAAGGATAAAGAATGAATGAAAAAATCTCTGCACCAATAGAGAAAATAAGTTTTATTGGAAAGAAGAGGGAGATCAATTACATTGAAACTAGTTATAAGAGCACGAGTATCCAATTTAAAAAATATACTGCCTCATCATTCAAATCTGCTAATTTCAACTTCAAATCTCCAACTAATGTAAAGTTCAAATCTCCATTCCCTACCACAAGGCGTGGAAAAGGAAAAAAAAAAAAAGAAATTCAGGCATTCCTTGTGCTCAATTTACGCGTTGGTGTGACAGGATTTATCTTAATCACCATTAGTCAAGCCAGCATTGATTGTACCATCCCGAGTAAAACAAAAATATTGACCACACCACAAAATCATGTCTTTAGTAATTAATTAGTCCGGCCTCACATTTGTCTTAATTATTTCACCCTCTGATGCCTTTAATTAGTTACAAAAAGTTTATTAATTACATAATCTTATACTAATTATCCTTTTTTTTTTTAGATTCCGATCGATATATGCTTGCTGTGCTGCTACTTAGCAATTCGGCTATTTATGAGATAATTCCAAGAAGAGCAGCGGTCTAAATCTTCGAATAAAACACCCCCTGTTGCTATTTCTAAAATTATTATTATTTATTTATTCCTTTAACAGAAGATTCAAAGAGTTTATCTCTCAAACAGGACCTTTCAATGTTAAACACTGAACATACACTAACCAATATGAGAACCTCATCATTCTTCTCGCCCGAATCAAACTGCCGACACTGCTTAATTACAGCACAAGGACAGTGAACCATCCATTTTTTTGGACCATGCATGACCGTATACTTTTGGGAAATGTAAAAGATTTGATCAAAACCAATCAAAATTCTCCCTGATTGTTCTTGGAAATCAAGTTTTCCTAATGAAACTAATGCTGGATTTCTCATTTTACACCAAGTGGCAGTCTCGCCCCCAATGATCTCAAGATTACACCTTAAGATTCACCATTTGGTCAAAATTATCAAGATGCCAATTAGTACTAGTGTCATGTGTTTAGTTTACTTGCTCACTACCCGCGGTGATCAAATAAAATTAATTTATAGTCAAATTGAACTTCAAGAGACAGACAAATAATAAAAGAAGAGATGTGCTAAGATATCCTTAATTCCATCTGGAACACTAACATGACTAGTCATCAACGTCCATTTGTTTACTTTTGATATAAGAATCTTATGCATAATCAATGTTGTCCGGCCTAGCCAGATGTTGTCCTTTATATATACAGAATCATCAACACTTTCAACCTAGCAAGCTCTTCACCTCCCGTTCATCCAATTCCCACACCTCTCTCACATCGTCTCTCCAAGGAAACCACGTAACTTGCTAGGTAAAAAAATACATGGGTGATAGCGGGTCATCCTGACATAATTCCTTCTCCACTCTAACCTCCGAACTTGTTGAGTCATTGAAAGTTTAGATCCAGAAATACATTGTAAATTAATAGAGATCATAATTCCCTTCGGTTTAGCAATCAGAGATTCCTGTATATTCTTCGTGAACACAAACACCAAATGATCTTTTAAATTTAAGGGATTTAGAGAAGTGACATGTTTTTCACCTTTTCCAATAGATAACTTCAATTGTTTCGTAAAGATCTATTGGCAACGCCAGCTGGTGAAGCAGACAGTACTCATTTTGTTCGTGGACGGCATAATCCCAAGATAAAATGAAGCAGAGAGTACTCACAGCCACAAAATATTAGCCAGATAGTGATCCATGTACCAAACATCATAGAAATAATTTGAACCAGTTGAATAGTTTTGTTGTGTAAAACGTTTGTCCCTCATGCACACTCCTCCTTACGTAAAAAATTAAGAAATGGCCAAACCGACTCCATTAACTCTTGGCCTCATTGATGACATTGATGTTTTCCTATAAGCAATATGCATCACATGCTACGTACTGCGATGGCTCAATGGATCTTAAAAGCACTTCTTGGCCATAAATCTATTTTTTCATAACCCATTTTATCTTCCTTATTAACTTGATGCATTCAAAAGTGTTGATCCAAAATCTTAATCTGGAAAATTTAGGAAGGAAATAAATTGTTTTAACTATAAAGCTCGTCCTTAAGTTTAAATAATTAGCCTTTTAGTTTTAACAACTAACTACTAATATATCTATCCTTGTTAACGAGGCTTCCGATCGAACAAGGATAGATATATTCGTATGATCAAAACAAATAATCAAATCTCTTCACTTTTCGATGTAAATTTAAGTACAAACCCTCAGAATATTTGTTTGTATTCTTAAATAACTATTCATGGTATCAAATAGTTTCATTAGATAAGAGAGGTTTGATTATTGTGAGTTTTGTTTATGAACATGCCTAAAAAAAGAGAACCACTCTTGTTTTTATTTTATTTTTCAAATGATTTTAGTTCTGTTTATACCTTTTTTTATACAGGCAAAACTCACCATTATACTATATCGCAAAGACTTTTTTTTTTTTTGAACTGATGCAATATATTAAAAAAGAGAGAGACTATACAATGGAAAAAAAACTCCACACCTGCCGAGCGAAATTAGGAACAGACTCCCTCAAAAGCTCTAAGCATGCAGAGGAAGGACCACGGCCCGAAAGAGGCTAAAAGAACCAAACGAAAACAAAAACAAGGGGAAGAAAGACCCCAAAAAAGAAACTGAGAACTAAAAACCCAAGAGCCATTCCCCAACCTGGTGGCCCTAAACTAAGGCACAAACCAATTATCCTGGATGGCATCTGGGAGATTTAGTCCAAGGAGATAAGTTCTTAGTAGCTCATGTGCCTCCTCTGCCGTTTGACGAGCTGAACGGTAAGTGTCTTTGAAAACCCTTTGGTTCCGCTCCCCCCAAATGAAATAGACCGTTGTTGCTAAAGTGAGTCTTGCAACAAGGTTGGAGAATAGGTCGTTACTTTTATGAGTAGCGACTCCCCATTGGATTAAGGCGAAGCCACTGTAGTTGGGCCATGGAGTCTTGTGTTTGGTGGTGAGCCAGGCCCACACTTCATGAGAAAATCTGCAAGTGAAAAAAGATGCTCGTGCGTTTCATCTTCTAAATTGCAAAGATTACAACTCCTAGGCCCTCTCGATCGTGCAATCTATCCATAGTACGCAGACGACCTTTGATAGCTAACCAAAGAATGAAGGCATGCCTAGGAATGCAGTGTTTAAACCAACAGAGATGCATTGAGGTCGAGGTAGGTCTGGAGTGGCGAAGGAGACGCCATGCTTTAGCCAACGTGAAATTACCACTCGTTTTATCTCCCCAGACACAGACATCCTGGACCGAGGGATTGGGAAATAAAGAGATTGAATTCCAAATTGCATGAAGACTCTGAGAACTCTGAGGAAAAACCCATTGAGAACCTTGGATGATGTCTGCGACTTTGGCCCCTTTATGAAGGATAGATTGACTGATCTCGCTCGAAGGGGCTAAATCACAAATACGCTTGCCGTTTGGTAACCAGTAGTCGTACCAAAGCGAGGTAAGCTCACCATTACCAATAATATACCGAAAAGACCTCGACAATAATCTCGACCTGCAAAATCTTCCTCCAAGACCATGTTGGTTTAGAGGGATCGGGATAGACCAAAAGGGACGCCTTTGAGAAGAACCGTTTGAACCCAGTGCACCCAAATGGAGTCCTTACCAACCATGAGGTTCCAAATGTGCTTCATGACAGCCACTTGGTTCCACATCCTAAGACTCTTAATATCAAGGCCATCTTCTGATTGAGGGAAACAGAGGTTTTGCCAAGCCACTTTAGCACCAGTGGGCTCTAGAGAACACCCTCGCCAAAGGAAGGCTCCCATGATGCTTTCAATCTTGTTAAGGATAGAGCAAGGGAGGATGAAGGTAGAGCTCCAATGACACTGCAAGGAAAATAATACTGACTTTATGAGCTGGAGCCTCCCTGCATAGGATAAGGAATTGGTTGTCCAAAGCTTAATCCGGTTGGTGAGCCTGCTAATAAGGGGCAGACAGTCCGCATGAGTCAATCTCGAAGAGATAAGAGGCAGGCCCAAATACTTAAGGGGAAGAGAATGTCTGCAGAAACCAGTACTGTCACAAATGCTTGTGGCCTTTTCCTCTGGAAGACCTGATAAGAAGATAGCACTCTTGGTGTGGTTGACCACTAGCCCAGAGATATGGGAGAAACTGTCAAGGGCTGACTTGAGGATCCCAACCGAAGAGTGGTCTGCTTTGCAAAAGAGCATTAGATCATCGGCAAAACAAAGGTGGGTTAGATTGGTGGTCTTACATCTCCAATGGAATCGAAATAAAGGCAGTTTAGACGATTGCCTCAGAATACCACTCAAACCTTCCATAGCCAAAACGAATAAGTAGGGAGAAAGAGGGTCTCCCTGCCGCAAACCTCTAGTGGCTGCAAAAAAACCCTGTAAATCTCCATTAAGACTAATGGAAAAATAAGGGGTGGATATGCACTTTGTAATCCAGCCAATCATGACAGAAGGAGTTCCAATAGCCCTAAGCCCTTCTGCAATAAAATCCCACCGAACTGTGTCAAAAGCCCGTTTCAGGTCCACTTTCATTGTGCACCTAGGGGTGCCTCTGTTGAGATGGTAAGATTTAACCAATTCTTGGCTTAGCATAATAGCATCAGAGATATGTCTCCCTAGGATAAAAGCCGTCTGGGCCTGATCAATAACTTCTTTCAAGCCAATCTTCAACTTGTTGGCTATCACCTTAGAGACACACTTATAGAGCATGGTACAACAGGAAATGGGCCTATAGTCACCGATTCCTGTTGGATTTTCAACCTTTGAAATAAGCACAATCCTTGTTGTGTTGCTGCATTTTGGAAGCTCGTTACTGTTAAAGAAAAAAAGTCAGGCTTGGATGATATCATGACCCACTATGTCCCAGCAATGCTTAAAGAAAGAGGCTGAGAAGCCATCGGGGCCTGGTGCCTTATCGTCTGAAATCGAGAATAAGGCTGACTTGATTTCTTCTAGAGTGACATTGCGGGCTAGCAAGGAGACTGTGGGCTCCTCCATTTCCTTTTCAAAAAGTAAAGCCGAGTTTTCTGGCCTGGGCTCGGGAAGGGAAGGGGCTAGCAGATTGCGGTAAAAGTCCACCAAATAATTGCCCATGGCCTGGTGATAAGAAATGGTTTCACCAGTGGAAGTCGTAATGTTGTGGATACTATTTCTACTCTTTCTGTGAATGAGAGTTTTGTGGAAGAAACCAGTGTTCCTGTCACCCATTTGGAGCCATTGGATGCGAGAACGCTGTTTGAAGTAAGACTCTTCATCTCTCAGAAGGCCGAGCATAAACTCGAGCCTTATCTCTCTCTATATTACGAAGATGAGCATTTAAGGGATCGCCATCCTGATTAGCCTGAGCGATATCCCAGTCTCTTTTTGCCTATCGAACTCTATCACTGATATTGAGCGAGTTGGCGAAGTGCATGGCTTGAAGATTGGCTTTTAAGACCCTCAGTTTTGTAGTAAGCTAAAACCAAGGATCCCCACGCACAGGTGTTTGCCAAGCCCTTTTGACCCGATCCAAAAAATCAAGCCTATCAATCCACAGCTTTAAAAATTTGAACCCACTAAAACGACGATTGGGCGCCATGGAGAGAGACGTGATCATAGCACTATGATCAGAAGTTGTTCTGGGCTAGAACGTAGTCTTGATTCTTGGCCACTGTTGCAAAGCTAATTGATTCATGAAACCCCAATCAAGCTTCTTCTGAATGGTCCCATCCCCTTGACGCCCATTGTGCCAAGTGAAACGCATGCCATCATACGGGACTTGAATCAAACTAGCATTATGAATGCAATTTGGAACATCATTTACGTGCTCGGCCAAGTAACGTCTCCTCCCACCCTGTCATGAGGAACCATGATGGCATTAAAATCACCCAACACAAGCCAAGGGGTAGACGTGCAAGCTTGGGCTTCAGCTTCCAAGTAGTTCCAAAGGGGCCTTCGATCCGTTGGAGAATTAAGAGCATAAACAAAAGTTACCCGAAGCCTTGATGCACAAGCTATAGAGCTTACTTCTACCGTGAGCCATTGATGAAGGTAGCTGACCATGGTCACGTGAACTTTGCAGGGATTCCATCCCACAATAATGCGGCAGGTATTGGACCCCTGAGAATTGGAAAGAAAATGCTAGTGAGGCATTTTCAAGAGAGTACCGATGTGAGGTAAATTAGAAGCCTGAAGCTTCGTTTCAAGAATGTCGATGATATCTAGGTTATTTTTGGTAGTCCACTGTAGGACAGAATTTTTCTTCTGGAAGCCATTGAGGCCCCGTGTATTCCATCCTCCCAAACTAATCATAAAATGAGGAGTTATTGAAATGGGAGGGGGATTAGATCCCTTCCCTACGCTTCCTGCTACCCCTCTTCTTCTTCACTTGAGGAGAGCTACTAGAACCGGCCTTGTTTGGTTACATTCTTTGAGTTGCATAGAGGAGACCGAATGTGTGTGGTTGTGATGTCAATATTTGGGGAGGAGGAATGGGAGATGCGGGAGGGTCTGCTATGAAGTCGAGCCATTCTACTTTCAAGACAGGGGAAGAAGCATGTCCTCGGTTCTTTCAATAATTTGACAGAGAGGAAGGTGCATGTCCACATCATTGATATGGTCCTCTGTTTGGCAAAGGAGAAGCATGTCAGGAGAGGGGTCTTGCATGGCTTGGAGAGGTGTGGGATTTAGTGTTTCCCTTGTGTTTAGAGTACAGATGGTGAGTTGGGTTGAAGGAGCGTGTTGTGATGGGACTAAGGTGGCAGGTGGGGATGTGGCCTTTTGGGTGACCTGATTACTATTTTGAAAAGTAAGCAGTGGGGAATTTGTTTGGGAGTGATGGGTGACCGGGTTATTTGTTTGATGGTTTGTGGGAGATGTGACTAGGTGACTGTTGGTGGTGGGGGATATGACATATGTTTTGTCTGGTGTGGACAGGGCGTGGTGTTCTTGTTGAATGTGAATGGTCTGGACAGTAGTAGAAGTGGGGATTGGGTCATTACCCAAAATAGAATCTGTTGGCTCAGGGCTTGTTGGAGCGAGAATTGGGCACGCGTGTCCAAAGACTTTGCAGGTGGCGCATCAACTGGGCTTCCATTCGTAGGTGACTTCCATAGTGGCCGACACCGGAGATAAGGGGGTATCGATTTCAAATTTGTGAACATATGGCAATGATGCATCAATCTCAACGCAAATCCTTTCATATTCCAATCTGGTTCCCTTGAAGGTTTGTTCATCACATGAGAGTGGCGTACCCACCATACTCGCAGCTAAACTGAGTCCTTGCTTAGACCATAGGGGGAAGGGCAGTCCATGCAGACGAACCCACACAGGTAAAGTTAATATGCGATTCTTATCAAAAATGAAACGAGGGTGCCACTTCTGGAGGATGATGTTTTTCCCACCAAAAAGCCATGGGCCCATTTCATTGACAGGTTGCACTTGTTCTTCTAAACTGAATAGAAATATGGAGAAACCGTTAGCCATAGAGATAACTTTTTGCAGACCATGCTGCTTCCAAACTCTCATGGCAATAGTTTGCAGGGCATGATGAGGCATGCGCAGCCCAGGGAAGAAACCCACCATTGATTTGTTCCATTGTTCACTGGTTTCCAGAAGCATATCTTCTATGAAGCGAAGACGATGCCCGTCATGGAGCCTTGGTAGAGGTTCCAAAGTGAACTTTGTTGTTGCATTAGTTATCCTTACCTTTTTAGCCTAGGAACCAGAAGATGATGGTTGCGGTTTTTTTTTGAGGGGGGGTTGTTGTGGGGTTTTTTGGTGTTTGGTTGGCATGGTTGTTTTATGAGAAGGTGGTGGTGGTTTGTTGACAGGTGGGTGGGTGGCGATGGTGGTGGGGATATGTGTTGGTTCATTGTGTTGAGTGGTAGTGCCTGAGGTTGACGAAGATGGGATGCTCAAGAGTGCATTGGGTTGCAGTGGGGCGTTGAAGCAGACTGGAGGGAGAGTGGCGACGTGGAGTGAGGATGCCATGGGAGCAAACAAACCCAAACGTCGATGGTTATCCCTCACCTATATCGCAAAGACTTGGGCTACTAGTAAACCCAAATTTAACAAACCCTATAAAATTGGGTTTTCCCAAGTGTTCACTTTCATTGAACTAGACCTAAAAGACAAGTTTAACATTGGAGACAAACCCAACCTCCATGGGCTCATCCTCCTACTCTCACTACAGTACCCCTAGGTTTATTAAACTATTTCATGTCTCTATCTTTTAGCTAAATAAAATAAGTGGAGTGCAACTCATAATCCAACTTAAAATATCGAAAAGATAAAATTATACTGCAGTCCCTTCTTCTCGTTGGGAGTGTGGTTGCGGTAGCTTTTCAAAATGCTTTTCGTGCCGAAATATATCAAAATAATATTATTTTTTTATTTTTTAAAAATTATTTTTAACATCAGCACATCAAAATGATCTAAACGCACTAAAATTTTTTTATTTTAAATGAAAAAAAAATTGAAATTTAACCAAACAACGGTGCAGCCGCTTGGGTTACAAATATGCCATGAGATCTTTATAAAAAGGATTCATGATTTTCATTTACTACTATATGTATATTTTTGGAGCATCTCACTCTAGAATATTACTATAAAAAAAATACTTATTTAAGCATTGAGAAGTCCCCACATTCATTACTCGATCTGTTTTTTGTAAGTACACGCCATAAGCTATCTTGGCCTACCAAGCATCAAATAGATAAGATTACAAGAATCAATTGATGAACCCTTTTATGCATATTTTATTTTATATTTTTGTAAGTATTTTTTTCTTTTTTTACTGTACAAATATTTTTTATTTTTCATATTTTATCCTACTGTTTTTTTTATTATACAGATATTTTTTAATTTTTTCATACATACATAGTCTCAAACTAACTTAAGCACCATGTACCTCGGGCCACAAAAACACAAGCCCGCGGTCCATTCCAGCAAAAACATAACTCGTCCAATTGAACCTCGTTTGCATGCACCTCTGTGAGTTGTTTGTCCATGATTGAAATTATTACATTTCTGGCTTTTCTCATAAATTTCATGTTTTATGATGTCTTCAATTGTCTTCTGCGACGAAGGTATAAAACTCTTGAATTCGGAAACAATTTTACATGTGAAATGACATTACGCAAACATACAAACGAACGAAAAGATTGAAATTAACACAATGACAGACAATTTCAACGCAATAAGGCAATGCACACTCGATATATATAAAGCTTAGTTATTAACTTTTCTGCAATTCATTCTGATCTCTCCATCAGTTCCAGTGAGAGGCTTCATGTTTCCCATCTTGATCATGGAAGCAGAGAAGTCTGTCAGAAATCTGTTTGGTTTCCAAACAACAACGTTGCATTTCTGCAATTTCTGCAATGGAAACGACTGGCATTCGTTTTAAGAGGGGCTAACCACCATGCAATTACTTTATGCAAATGAACCGTAGGTCGTTTACTAGCAAACTACTTCAGCTGGAAGACTGGATTAAAACTACTTGTTTGAGGTGGTGGGCCATGGCACCCATTCACAAGACCTATCATTCAAACTTGCATACAGCCCGCCATTCGCTTGTAAATAAAGAATCATTCACACTTCATAAATGATCCATGGTTCAAGCCATTGCAAAAGACTCCACCTTTCGGTATTTGTGAATGAGCAGTTCCTCGTTTTTCTTGCTTCAGTTCCTTCGCAAGTCATTTGATAGAGAAATGAAAGGGTTAAAGGAGTGGTACATTGATTGGATGGCAGATGGGAAACAAAGCTTAAGATTTCCAGAGGACATTGGCATCCTGGGTTGAAATGTCAACCCAGGTTATATAGAAAGAATTCTGAGGAGTTCTCCATTAATTTCGATTCATAGGATCTGCCTTTGCACTCCAGCTCATGACAAACACAAGTAGGCAAAGAGACAAAAATCTAAACATCAATTGGGCACGTGGAACTGCAAAGAATTGTTTTATTAAAAAACAGACAATAGTTCATGAATACAATAAGGAACTAGTAAAGCAAACATGGTGAAGTTTACAGTAAACACAAACTTGTGGTAAATCATCTGTCCGAGGCAGAAATTTCTCCATTCAGCCAAAAATAGTAAAAAGCATACTTTTCAACTGCAAGTTCATTCGTTGTGAATGTTGTGTATCGCTGTGGTTATGCTTTTACAGTCATACTCCATTGTCTTCATCCAATTCTCAAAGTCCCCAATCTCCTATGGCACAGCATGAAAAAGAAAAAGAAAACGCTTTGAGTTGACACTTACAGCAACAGAAGAATTAGCACTACTCGCTCCATCAATCCAATCATTCCTTCTTACTTAGCATATGTAGTTGTCCATGATCACACAAAATTGACTTTCTACGCATCAAGGTGAGGACAGCAAGAAAAGGTGGAGTATAGGCTTACGAACAAGAAATTGATGCTTTATCCTAACCCGCGTGTAGGGCTACTGTTAAAATCAATCCATAATAACCTCCCCCCAAATGGTACATGCGGGGTTGTAGGACACACAGAGCCCCAGATGATCACATTGACAACAACACACTTAGCATTGACATGGTCCTTCCCTTTCATTGATTGCAAAATCGTACTTGAATTCTTTAATCCACAATTCAATCATAAATTTAAAATCCCAATAATTAAGAAAATAAAGAGTAATTAAGAGAAAGACAGACCTTAATAGCAGTATTAATAGAATGAGTAGCGGTGAGCCACTGATCACTCTGCTTCATAAACCTTACAATACTTGCTGCTAAACCTCTAATCTCCATCTCAATTCTCTTCTCATTAACAAACGATTCTTGCACTCCTCCATTCACTTCATCCACCAACAAATCCGCCACTCTCACAGCTTCTTTCTTCGCCTTTTCTGTCTCAATCACTAAAACCCTAAAATTTTAAAACTCTGAAACCCAAATTCAGAGAGGGAGAAAAACTGCAACTCACCCGTGATTTCCCGGAGACGGAGGGAGGTGCGGTGGTGATCGGTGAATATTTGGAGGAGAGATGACTCTAGGTCGTTGCCGGCTGATTGCAGTGGCTTTTCACACTCCGGTGAGAGCGGCCCGCGCCTACGCGCTGATGTGCGCTGATGTAAGTTCATTCGTGGTGAAATTTCTACTTTTTCAGTTTGCTGCTCGCGGTTAGGTTTTGTGGGTTTTAATTGGGCCTAGGCTTCTCAACATTGCATGGAAGGACGGTGCTCTCATCTTCTGTTAATACGAATTTTATTCTTGAAAATGCCTTCTTTCTAATCAAATTACAATTAATTTCATAAATTAATCCACCACGTTAGGTTTAACTGATCCAAGATATTTCTGTTGATTTTCATGATTTCAAAAAGAAAAATATTGAATATAATATTGATTGTGTTGAGTATCATAAATCACTATAATTAGTTTTGTACTCACGTTTCGCCACGAGATAAACATAATTTTTTCAAAAAAATAGCTTTTATATACTCTTGGATATAAAAAAACTCAATTATAAATTATTATTATTCATGTGCTTAATTAGTTAAATTGATGTTTGATCAAGAAATAATTAAAATTAAAATATTAAATCTTTTAAAATAACTCATGTACAATAAATTACATGATATATATTTATTTACATGACAATAAAATGCATGATAATCTTTTTTGTATCAAATAAATTTTGAAAAGGTAGGGAAATTGTGATAGGTACAAAAAAAAAAGCATTGAACAAAAGAAAAACAAATGTTATCTTGGATATTGCGGTTTAAACTGTTAAACTTTCAACTTGAATAAACTCAATTGGATTTAATATATTTTTTTATCAATTTTTTAAACCATATATAAAATAGAAAGAAAAAAAAAGAATTTTTGTATTAAAATTGAATTTTAGAAACCTAAAAGGATCGATTGCCTAATAGCTAAAAACTATCGGGAACCAAAACGTCATCTATTTTTCTCGTTCTTTTCACTTTAGTCCCATATCTTCAATTAAACTCTTCTTTCAAAAAACAAAATGCAATGGGATGCTAATTTTGGTTTGATAGGGCTCAACTGCACAAAACAAAACCTCAAGGGCCAAACTAAAAAAATAGAAAAATCACCATTCCATTTCGCAATGATTTGTGAAGATGATGAGCAATGAAAAATGATGAAGTCGTAATTTGAAAGATATATGGTTTTGTGAAGCCATTTGAGAGTGAACTCTTCAACCCTAATTGTGCTCATTTGATAAGTAATTTTATTATTTTTTTAATTTCGAGGGTCAAAGTCGTATCAAACTTGTCTTCAAACACTACGAGTCAACAATCCTTCCAATAAACTTTCATCGAGTAGTGTTCTTAGCAAATAATTGTGAAAATAGATGCTGACCCACCCCCCAGCTACCACTCTCCTAATCCTCATTTAAAACTAAGTAAAATGTCGTCCATGTTTTCACTCGTCAAGATTCCTAACGTGCTCCGATTTTTATTTTTATTTTTATTTTTATCATGTCATAATAAAAGGATAAAACAATGCAATCGGTAAACCTAACTAAATCAAGTTGTTGGCCACAGGATCGATAGACATCTCAAGCCCGTATAGTCAAATTCTACTTTTATATCACATGCTGCACAATTTATGGCTGTTCGGTCAGATTTCATGTCTTTTGATATCGACAAGCAGCTTCCTCGCCTCAAGATTTTCATTAATGGGTTCTTGTGAAAGAACTCTGGCTGGATCCAACTTGTTTTTCTCAAAATTGCCTTGTTTTTTTAAAATGTTTTTAGTTTAGAAATGTATTGTAATTATGTTTTTTATTTTTTTTTAAATTTATTTCTAACACAGTACATTAAATTATCTGGAAACAATAAAACTTTTTAGTTTAAAATAAACTAACAATTATTTTTTCAAAAATATTAAACTTAATTTAAAATAAAGTGAATATATATATATATATATATATATTTTTATTTTTTCTTAAAAACAATTTTTAAACGAAAAACAGTATATCAAGTTCTTTCGAAACAGTTTCTTAGACTATTTGCAAGAAAAAGCCGCCAGCAATGATTTGAAAGGTACGTAAGTTTTAACTAGTTTTCTAATTATTTTATTATCTTGAGCACACCACACAATACAGTCATTGTTTGTGGGTTATCCCTGCTTACTATTTTGGATTTGAATTCAAGAGAAAATGTTTCTGACTTTTTATTTTTATCTTTTTATTAAAAAATACCAATTTGGTTTTTTTTTAAATAAAAATATTTATCAAATTAGAGCGACTCTCAATGCCATAAGATTATTTCCTTGGCGTGTACCTACTGGGGACGTAGTGAGTAGATATTTCTTGTAATAAGTTCGTTGACCATTTCTTATAACCCCGAGGAATGTTTATTATAATCCATTTTAACTTAATGTTTTTGCATTGATGGGAAAAGATGTTTGGAGTCTTCAACAAATAATTTGTCGAGGAGTAGGTTCTGACTTTTCTTCAGGTATTATAATAATCAGAACCAATTGGCAATTAAGATTTGAAAATTAAAATTGTAAATCTTATTAATAATCAATATGTCGGCAAGAACTAGCTTCAAGTGAAAGAGGTGACTTGCATCTGGCATCTACCTTCTCATGAGACCAAATTTAATAATATTAAATTAAAACATAAAAGAAAAGAAAAAACTGTTCACAATAATAAAACGATCTTAAAATAGTTTAATTTAATATTATTTAAGCTAAAAATATCTTAAAAACACGTGGATAAAAAAAATAATGATCATTGTTGCTAGTGAGAAGTTGGACCTCTTAGAGAGGGGGAGACATTAAATGACAAGCTACAAAACCCCTTATAGGCAACTAGCTTGGAATTCTATCCACCACATGCCCCTGTAGATTTGGTTAACACCTAGTGATTTTTAATATTCAAAATAATATAATATTTTTTTTTAAAATAGATATGTTTCTAAAAGTTAGTTAGAAAAGATTATATTCTTATAAAGAATGCAATTTATGATTTAAATTCGAAATTTGCTATGCAGATCACAAATTCTTTATTATCGAGCCATTAACTCTATCGAGAGATAATGCTAAATCCTTTTGACGAATCATATCATTCCACGCAACATAAAATATGAAAACAATGAAGAGAGTTACTGGAAAACAGATGCAACTAAGAAGTTAAATATATAGTTTAGGGCCGGGAAGTTGACAACACTCCCGGGCGTCAAGGACCATATTGCAGTTTACTAATCCAACAACAAAAGGAAGGCTGCCAACGTAAATATAAAGTAGTTCTGTCATTGAATTGGTTAGCTTACTAGAATTTCAATGTCTTAAAGTTAATGGACACCAGTTTGATGGATTACCCTTTCTTTAATTGCCTAGAAAATTAAATTCCCTTGATTGATTTTTTCTTAAGAAAATTAAATAGAAGCTTCTATTTAAGACAGCATTTTCCACCATTGATTTTCCTCCCTCCATTCGTTAGAATTTCTAGGCATCATAATATTTCTTTATGATTTGTTCTTAAGAATGGATTTGAGCCCTATGTACTGCTTTGAATTGTAGTTGGTACCAAATTAATGCAAATTTGACGGTTTCAAGGTTATTTATTGTACTGAATTTAATAAAAGTATCAAATAATTTGATTTAACTCATATCATAGCACAACATTGAAGTTTCTGCTTTAAACCCTGTCACCTTAAATCAAAATAAATAATGAAACTCAATTTTCAATAAATTGAATGTAACCTGCCAAATCTATGACCTTACTCATGAGACCGAGACAACCTAATAGAAATCAAATTGAAACAAATTATCAAGTTCAACTCCCAATCATCTTATTAATGAAAGATTAAATTGAAAAAATAATAATGAAAAACCATAAGTTAAACATCTAAACATGCGGCTCAAGTCATGAGATGTACATGATCTTATATGAAGTAAATCAAAATAAATCATAAGATCTAATTACTAATCAAATCAAAGCTGAAGAGTAAATAAAAAAAGGAAAAAAGGATTAAAAAATCGACTCAACCAAGTCACACTTATCAATCCTATATTCTAATCTAGGTGATGAAATTGAAATAATAAAAGAACAAAACATTAATTAATAAAAATCACAAAATACAATCCCATAAATCTAATATTCAAATATGCAGTTATTATTATTGTCTACAAGCACAAGACCTAGATTAGATTGCAAAGGAAACAATCATTAATTGTAATGGTCCACAATTAATATTTAATTAAATGTTTATGGACCCTATTTTTTGACAAATATGGTGCTTGCTACATCCACTTAATTTTCGACTAGTTCAATCCATATAAACGTGTTCTTAGACGGAGTGTCATCTTTTCAATCAATCAAAATCAAGGTCCTAGCTGATCACTGTATTTTTTCTGTTTTTCTTCCCCTTTCTAGACGTAGAAATTGTCATACCATACCATGCCATGCATGTACTCGTACTAGTCTTTCTTCCTGTCCTTTTATTTGGAGATTAGGTTACCTGCCTTGCCAAGAAAAGCCTTCATAACCTCCTATATATACCTCACCATCTCCTCCTTCCTGGAGTCAACTCGAAACTTGCTTAATTATTAGCCATTATCAGCAAAATGGCTAGACCAAGTTCTTTTTCTTCTTCCATGGCCATCTTTACGTTAGCTTTCTTTGTGATCTTCACAAGCAGCTCCTCAGCTCAACTCTCAACGAATTTTTACTCCAAAAGCTGTCCAAAAGTGTTCACTGCAGTGAGATCTGTTGTTCAATCTGCAGTGTCAAAAGAGCGCCGGATGGGTGCTTCTCTTGTTCGCTTGTTCTTTCATGATTGTTTCGTCAAAGTAATTCTCCTTTTCCCTCTATTTAACTCTTCCTCCTCCTTTGCTCTGTGGTTTCTTACATGGCGTCAACTCCTTTGAATTTTTTCTTTTTTCTTTTCAAAATCAACCTCAGTGTAGCACCTCGCAGCTATATATCGCATTTCATTTGAAAATATATTAAAATAACTTGTTTTTTTAATATTAAAACATTAAAATCATGAAAAATATTAAAAACAAGTAAGCAGAAATTAACTATGCGCAATGTATTATTAATATGACCGACAAATTACATCTTGAAAGGGACTGCTCTGCATAAAATATGTGTTTCTTATCATGAACAGCTAAAGTAAGAGAATTCTATGGTAAAAAAACAAACTTGAACAATTATATAGATTCGCTGAAATCATGGTGATTGTCACTTCTTCACTTTTCCTTCCTTGTCTCATTTGTTACATCAATCCACTCTTACTCAGGTCCATAACTCTTATAGAGACAGGCATTGACTTCGAATTGTAATGACTTGTGTAAAATTTAATTATTTTCCGTAACTGAATTACGTAAACAGTATATTTTTATGAAAGTAATCAATTATAATACTTAGCATTTGATTGATTTTCATTATTGTCAATAGGTGTTCCTAAGATATATAGGTCTTGTATGAAACTGAAAAGGGTTAAATATTTTATGAAGGTCAGAAAATATGTATGTGTTGGGAAAACAAAATTACTTTTTTAATCTATTTTACCTTTCTGACAGGGTTGTGATGGGTCGATACTTCTGGAGGATACTTCCACTTTCACTGGAGAACAAACTGCTGGTCCAAATAATAATTCTGTGAGGGGATTTAATGTTGTTGCCAAAATCAAGTCTCAGGTCGAGAAAGTCTGCCCTGGCATAGTTTCATGTGCTGATATCTTAGCCATCGCTGCTCGTGACTCTACTGTGATTGTAAGTACTCATATATTCCTCTCTTCATTTTCTGTACGTGTTCAATGTTTCGTTGATGAGACTAAGTTGCTAATTTCTTGCAGCTTGGAGGACCAAATTGGAATGTAAAACTTGGAAGAAGGGATTCAAAGACGGCTAGCCTTTCTGCTGCCAACAGTGGGGTCATCCCTCCTCCCACTTCGACTCTCAGCAACCTCATTAAACGGTTTAAAAAAAAAGGCCTCTCAGTCAAGGACATGGTTGCCCTATCCGGTAAACACGCACGCACACTCTATTTATTTTTAGGATCCATGAATGCTTCATTCTGAACTTGTTCAACTTTGGTCCCAGGATCCCACACAATTGGGCAAGCAAGGTGTTCAAGTTTTAGAGCTCGCATCTACAATGAGACCAATATCGATAGCTCATTTGCTGCCACAAGGAAAAAGAGCTGTCCATTTCCTGGACCCTCAGGAAACAGCAAATTAGCACCTCTGGATGTCCAGACGCCCACATCATTCGACAACAATTATTACAAGAATCTCATCAACCAGAAGGGTCTCCTTCACTCTGATCAAGTTCTGTTTAACGGTGGATCAACAGATTCATTGGTTAGAACTTACAGCAGCAATTCTAAAACCTTCAATTCTGACTTCGCCACAGCCATGATTAAGATGGGAGATATTGATCCCCTTACTGGATCCCATGGTGAAATTAGGAAGATATGTAGCAAGCCAAACTAAGCTGGAGTGAAGCTTGATGATCATTTCTATCTATTAATACCCTTAAATTTGATATATATATATATATATATATATATATATATATATATATATATATATTGGTTTGCTGCTAATGGTGAGTCTTGGTTGATTGTTTGTATGAGATACAGAACGAGAACCAAAAAATGTCTTCGTCAGTGTGAAATATTATTAGTGGGATTGAATTAAATTTGGGTTGCAACAATGAATAAGAGGTAATGAGTATTTTGATTTATTTTAAGGATGTTTTCTTAAGATTTTGTCACTTTAACCTTTGATCGCACTGACCAGGAGCCTCATAACTTCTGTTTACTGGTAAAATTTAGCGAGTTGAGGAGGACATGTAGATGCCGCGTAGTTCCAAAACATTTACTTAATGTCATATTCAGAGGAGACTTTGGGTTTTCTTTCCGACATGGAACCCACCACTTAAGAATTTTTTTGGATCCTAATGGAGTAAGATTGAGAAATTTTATCCTAATCAATTTATATTTCTTAAGAACAATTATAATTAATTAAATAATTCCAGACAAGGCATCAAAAATATTTTTTCCTCTAATGACAAACCCTGTGATTATTTTTAGAATCTAAAAGATTGGGGTTATAATTACTGTTTTACTATTCATATAAATAGTGAATTATATATATATATATATATATATATTATTTTAAGATTTTTTTTATCCATTGTAAAAATTGTTTTTCAGCCGATCAAGTTGACCAAGACAAATCTCACATGTTTTATTTTAAATTAGGGCTCAACAAGTTGTCGAGTTGAGGTTTTTTCTTTCAATTTTATCATTGCATATTTCTTACAATGAACTGAGTTGTTTTTGTATCATTTTAAAAGAGCTTTACAAAACAATCCACCACAGTCACACAAACCATTGAAAAGAAAATATGAACAATCAAAGTAGGACCAGAAGAGTGTTTTTTTTCTTTTTTGGTTATTTATCGATCATGAATAGGTGGGCCAATTATGGGTGCGTTGAGGCATCCACCTACCAGAAAGTCCATGTTTAGCCAGTCAAATCACTTAAGTTTTTTGGCGAAAGTAAGCAGTTTTGTCTGCTGTTGAACTGTTGTTAGGTTTTGAAGGTGGAGCTGGATTAGGAGCTGCCAGCCATCACAGCTGAACTCTGGGCTGGTAAATTAAGCCTCGAGATGACATGGGATCATGGTTGAAGAGGCATCTACGTGGGAGTGGACTCTAGAATTGTGCAAGAGCTTATTTTGAACAAGGATCGATGATAATGATAAGAACTCGAATATTGCTAATCTGCTATGCTCAATCATACCAAGACTTTTCAGATTATTGTAGGGCAGGGGATTGGGATGCGTCAGTCTCCTCTCATGTTATAGAGAAAAGGACATTGTGCTGACAAACTAGTAAATAAAAGAACAGGGTATGGGATTTAATATTTCAACATCGAACCTTCATATGATCTGATATTTCAACTAACAGCAAATTAATCTCTGTATTTCTCCAAATATTTGCATAAAAACCACTCCTGATCAGTGCAACCCATCAAATGTGCAGGGGTCGGAATTTAATTTCTGTATATAGTATGCCAATCACTGTTATAAATTTACGATACAATCAAATGGGCAGTGACTTCATATTCTTATTGTTAAATACTAATATAAATTATATTTTGAAATCTCACATAACAGCTTAATAGCTTAAGTTTTTAGGTGAAATGATTTTTTAATATGGTATCAGAGCGTTGTTGACCAAATGGTAACGAATTCGAATTGTTAGAGAATAATATAATCATATTATGGAGCCTCACTTACAAGCTTAAGTTTTTAGGTGAGATGACTCCTTAACAGTACAAGTTTTAAGCTTGTAAGTGAGGCTCTATAATATGATTATATTATTCTCTAACACGAATCTCACAAACTTTATTCTATTTGATAAAAACAAAGCACAAGGTAATGTAGACTTGTGCAAGTTTCAAGTTCAAAGAGCTTTCACTTGAGGGAATGTGTTAGAGAATAATATAAATCATATCCTGAGACCTCACCAAACAACTTAAATTTTTAAATGAAATGATTCCTTCACACTTAGAGCACCTGTTTGATATAAAATCTTGTTTGCATGCTAAGGGCGAAACATTGAGTCACCAATCCTCCCCGTTCCTTCAACTTATTTAATTTGTAAGAGCAGAGAAAATCATATCATAATATAAGATATTTTTAGCTTCCTCTTGCCCTAATATCAATTGAGCAATACTGAGAGACTTGAGAAAATCATATCATAACTATTTGTTTAGAATATTTATAAAAGAATACCTCTGCTGATCAACCTCCTAGGGTTCGAATTTATTGTCATGATACGAGGGCATTCACTTGTTCTCACTCGTCAAGATTCCTGATTGGCTCCCAATGGATCCGAGCTCTCAACCACAGCTTTTAGTCCTCTGCCATTGACCAAGAGAACCAAACAGCTTCGACCCATCTTCTAGCAATGGTGTTATCCAACTATGCGTTTAGTTAGCACCGCAAACTGATCGATCGTCGAGGGTACGTTTATCCAGAAAGTTACTCTGAAAGAAGGTGAGATTTCCCGTATTGATAGCTGTATCCGTGCTTCCTTAAAACATTGGCCCAAAGTGTTCCCATGTTACTTCACCAGACCGTGGCTCATGAAAAGAACAAGACATGTTCCCAACTTCTTAATGTCCTTCCGTCAATTTTCATATCTTATTAATTCTTCAGCAATAATTGGTCACACGTACCATTCGTTTGATCAAGAAAAGCCTATCTTGTTTTTCTATTTCTTTTTAAGCAAGAATATCTACGTCCAGCATTCCACAAAAAAGTTGAAATTCATTGTTGAATAACACGACTTAAACTCAAGATCCCCCCATATTGTTAGCCAAGTCTTGATTGTTTGTATAAGCCCTTTAGTTAAAAAAAAATGTTAATTGTAGTGATGACGGTTTTTTCACGGCTATCCCGTAGAAGGGGGATGATCATAAAATTAGTATTAAGGTCACTAGAAAACCTAATGATCTGTGAAACTCTGAGTAAGGGAAGACATATCATCCCAGTGCACACTGCCTAAGAAAAATTGCATTGTTATTTGATTGTTTTTTCGGGTTATATTTTTATTTGTTGATCTTTTCTAAGTTTGAAAGTAGATTTCTTATTGTGTGGGAGTCTCTACCTCATTGGATCAAAACCCTAACCTTTCTAAGATCTAAATTTTAATAACTAATGGTGTATTTTACAATGTGGTTTTTTACTGTAAATATTAAAGTTTATAACTAAAAAAATAAATAAGATAATTGGTGAAAGATTTTTGATATTTTAACTGAATTCTAACTGATTGGATGGTTAGAACTAATTATATATCAAAAATTCTGATATCTTCTTTTCTGACTTTGGAGTGGCAATGATTAAGATGGGAGATATGGATCCCCTTCCTGGATCTCATGGTGAAATTAGACAGAAATGCAGCCATCCAAACAAATTAAACTAGAGCGGAGCTACATATATCTTTCCATCTCCTAGTTTGCATAATTGGAATGTCAAATCTTCCTCTTCTTGTTTTATTCTTTTATTGTGTTTGTCTTGCTAAGAGTTGGAGTAGCTTGGTAAAAATGAGGAATGTCTAAGTATATATGTTTATATTTAGTGGGAATTGAGTCATGTTCAAATATTTCTATGATGAATAAGAGATCCCTGTAGATCGTTTCTTATTGGAGTTGATAAAGCAAAAAATAAAAAATACATTTTTATTGATAAAAATAAAAATGGCGGGACTCTGTAATTTGAATTATAGTAAGTATAGCTTTTTAAGAGACTAATATATGATCCCATAAGCTACTATAATGGCTTACACTTTCATTGTGTGGCAATGGCATTAAAGATTGCTCCCACCAGCATGTTTTCCTTTATCTTTCTTCTTTCTTTTTGCTTTGTTTCGTCAAAAGCTAGTAGAGCATCACATCAAATCCAGTGAATGCTTACATCTGTAAATCAAATGCCTACATTTTGTGATCCCTTCTTATCTCTCTATAATTACATCCCCTTTATCCTCTTCCTTATCTATAACCCTCCCCTGCCCTTTCATTTTTACACAAATCGCATTCATCAGTGGAACCAGCAACTTCTCTTTCCACAATTTTCCACCAGGTTTCTGATCCTATGAAGAAGTTTCTGGCTTCTGATGCAGTGTCTGATTTCTTCCGCATGCTATCAGATCTAATAAAGAAATTTATGGCTTCTGATGCAGTGTCTGATTTCATTCACATGCTATCAGATCTAATAAAGAAATTTATGGCTTCTGATGTAGTGGTATATGTGGTCAAATGGTTTAACAAACAAAACGTTACTGCACTTGTTGCAGTGGCTGTGATAGGTCTCCTGATGATTTGTTGCTGCTGCAAATGTCTTAGGAAGAAGAAGAGGTTTGGAGGTAAGACAATGAAAGCACCAGGGCAGGATTTTCGCATTCTAAGGGATGACTTTGAAGCAAATCCTTCTGGCTATTTCAGGAACGTGCGCAGCATGGAGAAGACATCATCCGTCCCAGCAAGCCTCCGGCAATGGCAGCAGACCGACCCTTTTTTCTTCTCCTCTTCATCTACCCTACTCTAATTTCTACTTCTCGCGAGTGAGGTTTCACAAACTTCTGATGGATTTTGATATATATGCTTTGGTGGGGCTTGGACGTACGTAGTTAGGATTACTATGCTGTATGAACTTAAATATTTCAATATCGAAGCTGGTTTTCTTGATCAACCCTTTCCCATTCATCACTTCAGATATACTAAATTTGTTACAAAAACAAAACTTAACAAGGAAGGAAGAGATGTATAACTACACCATATCCCCAAGTCCATTATAGCTTTTTATTGAATGGATATCTTCTTCTTTTTTGGTATAATATAACTTTTTCAGTAATTTGAGGAAATCAATTGAAACTCCCATTAAGTTATCGGCTTTGTCTGATATAGATTTATCAACAATATTGCCCATCAAGTTACTCACCAAGAAAGGCAAAAAAATCCATCCTCGACGATGTGTTCTCATCAAGTTAAAGTTACTCCACTTCTAAGTTTTGTTGACTTGCTAATTCTTTTATTGGAAGTTAGATCGTATTTAACATCAAGTCCACAGGACAGGAAGTACGTAGACCTGGCGGTCTTTGTTTGCTGTTCTGATTATACATAGTTATATGATCAGTAGCTGAGAAATATTACAACGGTGAACGAGACAGTCACCGGGCTTTCAGATATTCCATTTTTGGGGTAAGAAGTTCCTGCAACTTACATGTGGGACAAAAAAAAACGACAAATACAATATTTTTTATTTTAAAAGGAATATTCTTTAAAAAAACTCTTATTTTCCAAATTATTCAATTATCACATGCAAATAAAAATAATTATTTTTGTAGTTTTACAGCTTGATCCATAACTCAACCATGGTCATGGATCGAGGATCAACTTGACTTGATCCAAAGAGTGTTTAAAATGGTTTTACACTAAGTCAGGGTCAACCTGAGTTTTTGATTAGATCAAGACAAGTCAATACTTCCTTTATATTTTCTTACACCAAATTGTTCTAGGCCTCGGCTCGGACGGGTCCCAAGTTGACTCTTTGAGTCGATTCAGTTTTTATAAATTGACTTATTATCTATTATTAATCTCAACTCTCAATATAAAATAAAGTAAAATAAAAATATTTAATTATGTTTTAATATATATAAATGTGGCAATAATACATATTTAAGATGGTTGATGGAATCATTTTTTTCTTTCTACTTTTCTATCTCTTCCAACAAAAAAGCATATTTACCCTCTTTGCTTTTCTTTTCTCAATTTTAGTCCTTGGGTTTTTAATTGCTTATTTTAGTCCCTGGACCTTTTAGGAATGTTTTTGATGTTTTAAATTTCATCATTGAATTACAATTTGTCATGTATTATTGTTTTTTATTCGATCTTCATTCTTTTGATTTCTGATATTTTTTTTTACCTTAGCTCTTTTGTTAATGTTTTGTTGTGTTCAATTTAATCTTTCAATCAAAGTTTATGTTATTATTTTTTAATTTTTCCCTCATTCTTTTGATTTCTTTTTCTATTTGTTTAAGTTTTTTCTCTTTTGTTTAACCCTTGATGTTAATTTTTTTTATACTCTCTAATATATTTATTGTATTTTATTTTTCACCCTTATTCTTTTAATCACAGTTTTTTTTGTGTGTTATATACATTTTCCCAAGTTGCAACATTTATTCCCTATCCCTACAATTGTTTTATTAGATGAGAAAAATAGGGGGGAAGAAGAAGAGTAGAGCCCATTGGACTACAAAATTGTTCGATATATGCTTGAGTAATTGTTTGATCTCAGTCCATTAAACTAAATTTTCCAGCCCCGTCCTTGCATGGCCCAGCAAGCTAAAACCCAAATCTTAGAAATACATCAATGTTATTTTTTATAGTTTATCTTCTAATAGATTAACATTAGGTTGTTTGATAATCTAAATAAGCTTAGATATGTTCTTTTCATCTTCGTTTCTTAATTATAGAGTGTATTTACATATTTAATCCAAGTAACTTAATTACCAAGAGTATATTTATAGACTTTATGGAGCTGTAATTTGTAAAATAATATTTTTTATTTGATCTAAAAATATTAATATATTAGCTGAAATTAATATTTGAGCAATTTTGAAAACACATATTTAATTATATTATAAAAAATATAAATCTTTCGTAACGTTGGCAGTGTACAAATTAGAAATTCAAGTCTCTGGAAGATCGTTTATTAGTAAAGAGGTTCGAGCATCCTCAATCAATGGGAACTATAAATTATTCATTAATTATATAAGGTATAGGAATTCCCGTAATCACATAGGAGCAGTCAACCCCTCGTAAATGCAAAATCAGTCAAAAAAAATATTATTTCTGCTACTTTTGATTCAGACTCTGAAATTTTATCATGTAATGCCTAGAGAGCACACCACTTTGACCTATATTAGCTAATAGTTTTATTTTTATTTTTGGTATAAACCATGGGGTATCCAAACGCTGACCTGAACTAATCCATGTTCGTACCGGATGGGCCCTGAAAAGATGAAAATACTCCTCAAATAATCGGCTCTATACAAGAAGAGGAATTAAACTCCTGATCTTTTTTAAAGGATAAGAGTGCTCTCACTACTCACGTCAGGATCCCTTTTATAATAGTTTTATTATTTTTGACTTTGCTGGGAGAGAAGGAAAGAGAAATCAATTTGTTTTATAAATACATGAAGAAGGTGGTATTCACGGGAAAGGACAGAGCAAGTAGATACGAACATTTCAAGCAACCATGACGTGAAACCAAATTATCGCTATACATTTTATAAAGAGTTGGGCATTGAAGTTGGTGTTAGGCATACACTTTCTTCATGCTTTGTTTGTATTATAATCCAAAACTATTCCTTGCTTATTCTGCTTCATCAATTGAGCTCCACACGCCAAGAAACCCCATCTCACAGATCAAATCTTGTTGCCATTTTGATCGGGACAGCCCTAGTCATTAATTATCTCATACAGCTCACAAGGTACACATCTCTAAGTTAAAAACATTGTTTTAAAAACCTATATACCAGCCTAGCAAGTTCACCTAGGGCTTAGCTATTCAGAACCTAGACTAGTCTGAGTTAGAAGAAAAAAACTTGATTGATATGGTCAAATACCCGGGTCGATTTAATAATTTGGTCGGCTTGATCTTACCGGCCGGTCAAAACCGGAGCATCAACTTGTTGATAAGAACTCAAGTTGAATTGTTGTTGTTTTCTTATAAAAAAAAAAAACAAATTGGAGTCTATGAGATGATAACATCATGTTAAAATCGGGGGTTGAATTTATCGATTGAGGAAGAGCTACCTTTATAATCCAATATATATATATATATATATATATATATATATATATATATATATATATATATATATAAATCGAGTAATAGCTCAATTGTGGTTGAAAATAAAGAAATTTTCCTTGCCTTACAGTGGTTGAAAACAATTGTGGCCGACATAAAGCACGTTGGGATGATCGATCTAGCTAGCGCTACAAAACTGCTTCTTGGAGACGAATTGAAGAGGTCACCATGAGGTGGGGATTCATCTTTAAGAAAATCCTTTGTAAGAACTCGGCAAGGATTGAACAAGTGGATCTCACTGGTGAATCCTAGAGTTCTAACGATTTCAAACCTCTTAGGAAGTGAATGCATGTGAAGCTGGAATAAAAATAAATAGTTATTGCATATTTTCTGGGATTGATAAAGCCATTTGAAAAGGAAAGAGAAGAGGCATGCAGTAAAATATGACTCTTGGAATTCCAGAATTTAATATACATGGGAAGAATCACCACCCCCACCGTACCTTTTGCCTCCCCCACGTTCTATAAACAAGATTTTCAGATCTTTCAATGGCCTGGACAGATATGTATACACATGCATGTACTTAGTGGAAGGTTAAGTGAACGCAAAGCCTCTACAATCACCACACGTCCAATCATGATTTGATGATGATGGATCCACCACATCTATTTTGTTTTTCGAGGGCGATTGTCTTTTATAAGTATGGTAAAAAAAAAAAAACAGAGAGTTATTTCTGGATATTCTTAGCCTCACCTAAGCGTTGTAATCTTCAGATTTGGCTAAGTGCTGGACCTAGACTAGACACACTCTGTGTGGCAAGTGCATAGACTCATCATTTTTTGACTTGTTCAAACGTTAGACCTAATCGCATCGGAGTCTAGTAAGTTGTTAAATTAATTATCTTTGGGTTTGGTCAAGCGTGAACCCTAAATGTGTAATTCGATTTAAATTGTTTGGAAAAATAATTGTAATGCTTTGAACTTTGAAAATGAAAATTTTTTAAATGCACGCATAGAATATTTCTTAGATAATGAATTTTTTTATACTTATGTATTGATTTAAATATTAATTTTAAAATTTATAATTAATTTTTTAAAATAATAATTTTTTTATTTTTTATTTTAAATTAAATTTTTTCTGGTGTTTTAGATTATTTCATGTGATGATGAAATTTTATGTCCATAATTGTATTGTATTCGAAAATATTTTGCTTATGATTTTATGATTTTTCTACCTATAAGATTTTAACTATGATTTTATAATTTTTGTACGGAAAAATTTCAAGTATGATTTTACGATTTTACGATCCAAGTTTCAGAAGTGTTTTCCGTGTCATGTCAAAATTGTGATTTTGACAATCTTGATGCCAACTCTTTATCCTTCAACAAAAGGAGGGCTATAAAATAGAGAAAAAAAGGATAACCTTCAATCAAGTTTAGCTTCCTTCTCTCTACATTATAATGACATAATTATCCTAAAAATCATTTTTTTAAATACAATCGATCTCTCTTTGAACCAACACTAATTTAATCAACCACTAATAAAAAAAAGGCTATTAACGATGGAAAAATTCAATTGCTAATATTGTGCTTAGCAACGGATTTTCTATTGCATCCGTTGCTAAAAACTAATAAATTATTCAGAAAAATAAAATAAAGTATTTAATGAATCTGCAATGGATATTCTGTTGCTGATAAAAAATATTGCAACGAATTATCCGTTTCTAATAAAAAGATTTTACAACGAATTATCCAGGGGGAGATCTGATTGTTTGATGGAGGATGGGGATGAAGGAGGGGAAGAGGAATTGGAGTCATTGTGAATTTATACAAAGCGTGGCAACAAAATTTCTATTGTTGACTATTACTTACCAACAAAATTAAGCAACATATTCTGTTGCTAATTAAGTTGCTCTGCAACGGATTATCCATTGCTATTTATTAACATCAAATTATCTGCTGATAAATTAGCAATAATAAATTTGAATCGAATAATTCCCAATGCAAATTACGTTGCTAATGATTTTTATCAACGGATTTTCATTTTAACTATAACGGATTTCTTGGTTGGTGCTGCTCCATTTACTTAGTAGTGATTGAAAAGTCTACAAGTATATAAAAAGGATTTTTATTCGGGTAACAAACATGGTTTACTAGCTAAACATTCAAATCTTTAACCTTTAATTGATTATTGATTCAACACACGTTCATTTTGAATATTTTGGCAAATTTATAGATATTTCTTTTTGATATACAAATATTTTCACCCAAATCTTCTTATATAAAAATCTTTTTCAACTAAATCAGAAATGGCTTCCATTACTTGATGAATATATGACTTAATTTCCCTAAGTTTGATTACTTTTCTTTTGTCTCATCAAATGGGTTTGGATGCCATGGTCAGAACTTGGTTTTTCCTATAAAAAAAAAATGTTGACAAAGGAGAAGTTTTGAGTCCCATCATGAAATACAAAAAGAAAGAAAAAGTTGCTGCCAACAGGGAGCAAAAAAAACAAATATACTTGGAAATTTTAGACAGGTAGCTAGCTAATGGTTCTCTCATCAAAACAATGTGCAAGGAATTTCCAAGCACGATGAGAGATTAAAACAAAGCAGCAGTGTCATTAGAGATTATGAAACGGGAAGTTCTCATGTTCTTAATTTACTACGATTTTGATTTAATGCATGCCCCGAATTCTCTTTTTCTTTCCCCATGATTTCTCATTCTTTACACAAGTTACAATAAATAATAAGGCAACATTATTATACCAGATGAAATGGAAACTGTGTAAAAAACCGATTATGTCTAGAATAAATTAATCAAAATATGGGACATTATTATCACTTGAAATAGTGCTATAACCTGATGTGCTAGTTGGTGCTGTATAGAGAGAAGAAGAGGAAGATGAAGAAACAACAACTGAAGGAGGAGGTGGTGGAGGAGGAGGAGGTGGTGGAGCAAGCGTTTGTGATGGTGCTGAAATGGTCACGGTCGCAGAAGAAACTAGAGCAGGATGAGTAGAAGAAATGATGTTAGTAGCAGCAGCTTCTCTGTATTTGTAGCTGAGTATCTCCGCCCTTATAGCACTAAGTTCAGCTTGTAATGATTGAATTTGTTGTTGTAAGGCTGAAATAGCACCCATGGAACCATATACTGGATCTCTTAGCCTCAAGTTTGCTTCATAAACTAGACTATTTGCAGTATCAACTCTTTGACTTTCTGGCACCTCCTAGATAATCAAACCACAAAGCCAAGGAAAATAACTTTTTTTTAAAATCCCATAATCCATCAAAAAAAATTAAGAATGTGAAAATCTGTAAGAAAAACAAAATATGAAAATTAAACAGATTCTTTGTTATAGGGAATTGGAGGGTCGCTTACCATTAGCAGCTTGGAGACATTGCTTGCACCATAGACTTTGTGGACAGCAGCAAATTTCTGGGGTTCATGCGGAGAAAAATATGGAGAAAAGGGGCACTCTTCAGCGCATCTTCTCCTTAAAAGTTTACATGCAGCACAAGGTGTAACAGTGTTCAAAATTACAGGAGGACCTAACATTTGTCTCCTCCCCATAAGAGAAGATGCATCACTCTCCCTCTTGATCCTCTTTCCTAACTCTTCAAATCTCTCCTAAAACACCAACGGAAAAGGAAAAAAACAATATCAGATGATATTTAAAGAAAATACCATGTTTTTCTTATCAAAATCTCAAATAGAGAGCGAAACAAACAGATTAGAGAGGTCAAGAAGAGCTCTTCATATCCAATAGGGTAGAAGAAGCTAGGGTTTTGCCTTTTGAGGAGAGAATATAGATCTTAATTCAATTCTCTGAGGGTGATTCCTTCTTACCTGTCCCTGGACATTCAAGCATGCTAGTTGGTTGTCTATGTCAGAGGGAGAGGAGTGGAGATAACAAAGGGAGAGTTTCAAAATGAAGGAGAAAGAGAAATAAGAATCGGGAAAGGAGTGCTTAAAAGGCAAGGCAATCACAAAAAGTAGGTCAATATATATTTTTTAAATAATGGTGAAGAGAGAAATATTTTTTTGTAATCATGTAGTTTATAGATATTAGTAAATGTAGAAGTTAATGTTCAAGGGGTTAGGTCACTGGGAGGAGATGGAGAAGATAAGAGAGTGCCAAGATTGCTGGCCATGCTCAAGTTTAACTCTCTTTTTTTCTTGTAAAACGAAATCCAAATTTTTTACACAGAAATTAAATCTTTTTCTAGGAGGTAAGTTGCTTTTTAAAAAAAAAAATAATATATATTGAATTTCATTTCTATGTTGACGTGACTATCTGAACATCATCATGCCTGTTCATCCCAAGTTTTCTCATTTCCTTGATTTCCAAGTTCAAATGAGAAAGCAAGCTTCGTGTCCCCACATGTGAGGGCTACACTCTGAAAGAGAGGATTAGTCCCACTTAATGCACTAGTTTCAGTTAACCTCATTACTGATTTCCATCGATTAACAACACAACAAAACAAGAATCTTTTTTCATACCTTTTCTTAGATTTAAATCTGAATTGATCAAGTGGATGATAGAATTCATTAACCATCCAATTAAAAAATTCTAATTAAGACCCAGAAATGGTGATCTAAATAAGGATTAACAAGAACAGAAGTTTCTAACGACAAATCACAATATCATTAAGAAATGTAAATCTGATAGGCGTGTATGAAATTATGTTTCTGGGATTCATGACTTACAGGTGATACGCTCTTTTCATGACCCAAGCTAAGCTCCAAAACAGTAGCAATATGCTAGAGATATCCAGGGAGTGCACTCTGATATTTTTGACAGACATGTGTGATTTGGCTGATGAGAAACAGCAATGAATCAAACACAAAACCTGAAAACTAATTTACTGTTTATTGAAAACGCTTAATTTCATGTTCTGTTTTTCCTCTCATAAATATATCAGCAGTAGTACATGAGATATTGTCCTTAACCACTGCGATCACTTCTCATCCTAATCTGATTATTTGGTTAACATTTATAATCACAATGATAAAATTTACTGATGAATATTGTCACGGTTCATTATATTATCCTCAAACCAGATATGTCACGAAAAAAAGAAAAATAGGCTATATATCAAGATGATGAGCATCAATGGAGGGAATCTCAGCGCATCTGGGTTCTCATCTTTACGTAAGGTCAAGTCGGGAGTTGTGTATGATCTCCATGTATCTGTGAGAAAGTAGGGCTTCTTAATTCTTATCATGGAAAATCGATCGCATTTAATTCTACTTATTAATTATCGTTGAAGGGATTAATTAATAACATTTTCTGTCATTTTAATCATGTTCATCAAATTAGAATAACCCAGCATCGAATTTTTCGTAGCATGCATTTCTTGAAGTGAATTGGAATATATATTTGCTATTATTATTATTATTATTATTATTATTATTACTACTACGTATTTAATGTAGCATATATATATTTTGTTTCTCTTTATTGATTGACAATTTGATGGTTTTGGATTGAAGAGCTGGAGATTGGAACTTGAGGCTTGGTAGAAGAGACTAGTTTTTTTTTTTTGCTAATCGGAGTCCAATCTAGCTTTCATGCACCACAACTAATCTCCGGATTCACTATATATCTTGCAAACCTATTGAGCATGTAAGGCATCATGAGGATAACATGCATACATGGTGGAACTTGAACCCTAATAAAGAAAAAAACAAGTCTCTTTAACTACTAGGCTAAAACCTCACGATAAGAGACTTAGATATTGACTCATAAGGTGAAATTATTTTTTATTGCAAAAAAGGCTGGCACTGGTCATGTGCTCTCGAAATAAAAATCATGTGGGGTAGTCGATCTAATATGCCCGCCGGTTAATTTTACGAGTTTAAATAAAATTGAATGATTAAAAATACAACAATAAAAATAAATATTTATAAAATAAAGTACCAATAAAATAGAAGAATATTTATTTAAGATAGTGATAACTCTTTAAATAATAAAATAAATATTGGAGATCAATTTAAAATAAAATGAATGTTAAATGATAAAATTAATAAAAAATATTATTTAAAAACAAGAAACAGGTTGTCGGAAAAACAACTCTGGTTTTTTTTCTTACACCAAAACATTTCTTTTGAATTATTTATTGACCCAAAACACCTTAGAGACATAAATAAACTCGTTCATACCTTCAAAAAATCTTGAAAAAATCAACTTGAATCCCAAAAACAGAAGTAAACTATTTTCATCGAATGAAATCTGTAAGGGTTATAATGGTATGATGTATAGTAAAAACACCAATCTTTTAGTATATATTTTTAATAATATAATAATTTAACGCTATACCTTAAAGGATTTATTATCATATCTCTCTATGAAAATTGTTTTTTATTAAAAAGGCAAAGTGCTATAAAACGAGGATCGAGGGTCGTCTTCCCTCATTTCATTACAGTTGAAGAAATTAGAACCAATAAAATTGGATTATCTGCAAAAACTATTGGACAATTAATAAATCTGTAGCATGTATATGTTTCTATTGAGCTAATAAAAAAGTTCAAAGTTAGCATAGTTATTTAGGTTCGTGCTCCATGAGCAAGGCCATAGATTAGGCAAAACTAGTTGTGATAGTAAATTGCAGATGTTAGAATCATGTTAGGTAAAGAAAAGGAGGGAAACCTAATAAAAGGGTATGCCCATGGAGATTGAAGGAAGGGATGGAGAGTTGCTTGAAATGAAAGAGATTAATGGACTATGAGTTCTTGTTTGACCCGTACATTGAGGCTCATAAGTCGCATTCTTGCACTCCTCGATCCCCGACCTAATCTTTAATTTCACCATTACACATACATACACCGACTTTCACCTCACTTCTTCTGAATATTTTTATATGAATAGGATCAGTGGCCACCCCCTCTTAAAATTAAGCCCTAGAAAATGTCACCTTTCATGTGATGGCTTGCTATTAAAGTAAATCTCATATTCATTTTCCCAAGCTTATATTAAAAGCCACTATTTTCCTTTTGCGTCAACAAACATTCGTTTTTTAGGTATCTAATCGTTAATAGAGGCGGCCAAGATCAAATTAGTAATTAATGGTGATAATCTCCTTGCTAGAGCACATGGTTCCTCTATTGAGAAGTTTGCCAAGCAGAAATTAAGCATATATATATATACGAGTAGCTTGGCATGAAGCAGCTTAATTGTGTAGTGGATCTACATAAACCAAAATAGGGTTATTGCAAGCTTTGACGGTGCTTCTTTTTTTCTCCATGTATTTAGTTAGTGCATCTTGCCAATCTCTAGAAATTGAAGTCATCGCTCATCACAAGACAGTTCTAGCTAGTTGAAATTTCTTTTGAGGTAATAGTACCCTTTTTTTTTCTCATTTGATTCGCCTTGGCCAAGGAATCTATGGTTTTAAGGAGTTAATTAGGTTACATCCTTAAGTTTAATTTAACTATGGACTGTATATTTTAAATACTTCTATAAAAAAATATTGTAAGAAACCATCTCACCTAAAAGTTTAAACTATTAGGTGAGACACTAAAATATAATTTATATTATTTTTTAACAAACCCCCTCAAGTGAAAGCTTTTTGGATTTGAAATTTGCATAGATCAACACTACGTACCTTGTGTTTGATTCGAATAAAATAGAATGGGGGTGGTGAAATTCGATCTCATGACTGCTGGGTCAATAAGATTTCGATACAATGTCAAAGAACCATCTCATTTAAAAGTTGATACCATATTAAGGATTCATCTCACCTAAAAACTTAAACTTTTAGATGAGACCCCAAAATATGATTTATTTTATTATTTAATACTTATCTAAATACTCATTTCAAGATTTAAATTTGAAAAATGAATGAAGAGTTCAATCTATCATTTCTTAACTATTTTAGTGACATGATATATACCGACTTATATATAAAATATCTAAAACATCATTTCAAAATTTAAACTTAAAAAATGAAATGAAATGAAAAATCTCTTCCACCATCCAATTTCGAGACATGAATATAGAAAACAATTGACAAGTGTAACCTTGGCCCGTTAAGCTCTAGAACAAATGGTCTTGTGGATATTTGAGTTTTTCATGGGTTTGAGTCCTTTCAAGGACTGAAACCCATGAGCTAGCGATCCAGTATGTATGCAAAAGCAATTTATTCGAATGTATAGAAGAGGCAGATACCAGACGACTGAAATATCATGCTGTAATCTACCCTAGTAACTTATTACATCTTGAATGTTTTTTGTTGTTTGTCGTCTTAGATATTTGAATTTGACTGATTTAACAAAATTATATTATACTAGAGTCTATATTATATCGTGTTCTGAAAAAAAGAAAAAAAAGAAGACTCTGGACCTCCTGGTATGATCAGATGCGGGCTGCATTAATTATGACTTGAATGCTCTAGCAGGAAGCACAACGATGATTACATCACAATGGGGTAATTTACTTGGCCTCTCTCTCTCTCTATTCCTTCCTCAACCCTCATGAGAGGGCAGAGTTTGGAAAATAGCCGGAAAAAAACCTTAAATAATGCAACTCTCAATGGCCTGGTCAAGCTCCAGCCACCCTTGTGATTCAGCCTTGCCGACAAGTCTCACTAGCTATAATTAATATAGAATATGCTAATCCATGATCATTTTGGGAGGTGGGACGACTCTCTTCTCCTTCACCATCCCTTAATATATTCAAGACTTTTTGTAAAAAATGACTCTTTTCGTACGTATTACTTTTTGTCACAAGAATTAATGCAATTTTGTAGGTGAAAATTGTGGTCCAAGGACGAACTAGATCAACTATCTCACTCTGCCTTGATTGTTCCAGAATATCTATAGCAGTCACACTGGATGATCTCTGGTTTAGTTGGCCGAGTAATTTCTGTGTGTCTCCTCGGATAGAGCTCTGAGATTGCTTTTCCTCACATTCTGATGCTCTATAATAATGGCAAGATCACCTCTAACTTTGGATTGGTAAAAGGGTGCATGGTCATTCTTTCCTAAGATTTGTTGTTCCTCGCCTCATTCTTGAATTCAAACTTCAAATGGTAAATAAAGAAAGAAGGGCATGCACGCTCGCCCTCCTCTCCAGCTATAACCTAATTCTTAATCGAATCCTCGACCAAAATAATTACCAATAATTGAGTCCTCCATCTACCAGGCATTACCCGATTATTCTTCGCCTTAAAACCTTTTCCTTCAAGATAAAAAAGAAGAAGAAAAGAACGAGGACCTGTTTTGATATTTCTGTTAATGATGGAAGTCAATCTTCGAGTAATGTTGGATCGATATGGGGACCCAACTGCCAACCTTTTAGTTCGTAGACTGGTTGAGAATTAATCACATGATAGCTGGTTTCTCTAAAACCCCAATGTCCACATCTTATCGATTTTTGGCTTTGAAATTAAAGTCTTCGAAGGAAATTCCTAGGGTTAAGTTAAATATTAGAGGGCCATTGCAAAAGCATCATTCATCAGTGAAGCCATGCATGTGGTCACGTGGTACAGTCGATCTCTTAAGTGAATATAATAAATGCACGTGCCATGTATCACCAAGACATTACATGGGTAAATACTATGTTAAATTATGCAAAAGTTGTTCATATTTGATTTCATCATCTAAAAAATAAAAATAAAAATAATCCTAGTTAATATACAAAACCCATTTATGGATTTATTACACTCAATTAATTTTATATTTTATTATATGCTAAAAAATATAAATATCGATTAACAATCAAGTTCAGTACTAAATAATAAAATTTAAGTAATAAAACTAAAAACTTAAAAAACCAAAATACCACTGATTAAAGTCATGGGCCTGTACCAGGAAAATTTTTTTATTAATTATTGGTTTTTTTAATAATTAATAAAAATACCACTGAGCTAGAGGTGGTTCGCAAACCTAATCTGTATTTTTTTTTGTATTTTTTTAATGAGAAAAATACAAGTCAGAAGCTTCTAATAAACTATAATCATATACGGTTCCTTGTGTTTTCTAGCCTGGAGAAAGGCATCCAAACAGATTTCAGCCATGGAATAAAATACAATGACAAGAACGTGTGACCATTTTTCATTATAGCCATTCTTTATATAGTTTATGACTTTCTCATTAAATATAAAAGCATGTCCACTGATAAACCTATATTTAATGCGCTCAATTTATTTTTTAAATAAAAAAAACCCTACTTCTCACGGGTTTAGTCTAAGAGTTTAGTTAAGAAAATAACCTAATCCTAGTGGGCTTAGCCAATAAAATGACTTAGTCCCCGCTTGTTTGCTGGAAAGTGGTTTTCTTTTGGAAAGTGAATTCGGAAAAGTAAATTCGGAAAAATGAATTTCGATATTTGACAATGTTATGGAAAATGAACTGGAAAACACTTTCCGAGTGTTTGTTTGTGTTATAGAAAATGAACTGAAAAATAATTTATTAATAAATTAATTTTTTCAAGTTTATTAAAATAATGAGGAACAAATCTTACAAATTAAAAAGTTGAATGAGAATGAAATTGAAAAAATATAATTTCATAAATTATCTAAAATAAAATAAATAAAGATCAAAATAATAAAGATCAAATCTAAAAATTAAAAAATGAAAGGTGAATAAATTAAAATAATAATAATTAACATTTCATAAATTATTTCAAATAAAATAAGTAACAATAAAAAAATGAAGACCAAATTTGATAGATAAAAATTTCAATAAAAAATGATAAGAAAAAGCAAATAGCAATTATAAAATAAGGACCAAATTTAATATAAAAATTAAATTTTAAGAGATGAAATTGATAAATAAATATTCAAAACAAATTATATATAGTAATCAAAAGTTTGAGGATCAAATTTTATATAATCAGCAAATAATGACATTTTTAAATTTTTCACAATTTTTGAAAAATATTTTCCGCCTAAATTTTCTGGAAAACACTTCCTGCAAACCAAGCCAAATTCTTCTTTGACCGGAAAGTGTTTTTCGTTGACCAACTTTTAGAAAGCAAACAAACACAGAAAAGTTTGGAAAATGGTTTCCGGAAAATGAACTCCGGAAACAAACAGAGCCTTATCCTCCCATGAACTTACCTAAAAATAAAACCCAATTTTTATATTTAGATACTTAATTTATTGAACTTAGTTAAGGAAGTGATGCATCCCGCGTGGGCTCAACTAAGGAAAAACCCAACTTTTTGTAAATCCTACTCTTTAAAAATCATCCTAGGACCCATTGTAAGAGATATTTTTATGTTTAATGTCATCTATTATGTTTTAACTCTTCCTCGCCATAAAGAGATTTATGGGCTATAAATAGACCAAGCATCTTTCAACCAAAAAAGTTTAAAATCTTCATTCTCTACTATATATTTATTTTTTATAAGATCATTTTATTTTCATTAAAAAATAATTAGGTAGTCCTCAAGCTACTATATACTTTTTGAAGGTAAATTTATATTTTATATTCTTTATACAATTCCGTTTTATCTAGTACACTAACATTCAAGACTGGATCTTAATGGGTGATCCCAGATCTAAATTTAGATTAGACAACCTAGCTAATTTCATTGACTTTGAGAAAAACTAGCAAAACGTTGACTAAGACTCTGACGATTTTTAATTATTATAAGGAAAACAAAGAGAAAGGACACGCACATCCATGGAGCAGATGCAGTTTCCCTCTTCTTTCTTTTTAATATATTTGTTTTTGCCATAATGAAGTAAATATCTCGTGGTAAAAGGCTATATATAGTAATGCCCTGAAATGTTTGCGGACCAGCTAGGGTTTTTGGAATATCGTAAACCATTCTAGATTAATTTTCGTTGGGTGGATTCCATGTTGAACTCAGGAATTATGTATATATTACGTACGTGAACTTGGTTGAGCTAGAGAGAGTATGCACCCATTTTATGCATAACTCTGAAGACAGATTTTTATGCTTTACCGATCGATCGACTCCCGGCTGCTTGAGCCTTTTGGCCTTTACTTTCTCTGTGATTGGCTTTTGCCATTTCTCTTTTTATGACACAATAAATCTGCTCGTTTTTACGACAAAAAAAGATTGGAAATAAAATACATGATTATATTGATAATATGACCAATTGTTTCACTCATTCATCAAGAAAATTTACCACTCCAACGGTCACCACTAGTTTCAGCATTTTACTTGTATCATCTCTTTCGAATCTCGCTGAACTACTACGTACGTACAAGGACCAAAAGCTTTCATACATATATATATATATATATATATATATATATATATATATATATATATATATATATAATAGATACCAAACAACACATTTCATTGACTTGTTAAGCACCCCTAAGCAATACCTTGATCATGGATGCATAGCAGCCTCGAGACTTGACACTTGCTCCACGACCATTACCGCCAAAGCACAAAGTAGAAACAGGATATTCATCACATTTATTCTCATGCTCCTGACCATCATGATTCGGCATCGTTTTTCTTGTATCAAAGTACTGTCTTGGGCTTGAGATTCCATTATAACCTCCTTGAGACCTCGAAATCTTCATCGATGAAGAAGGCACAGAATACGTTGCTGGCCATGAAGATGATAACCGCGACGAAGAGGAAGATGATAACCGCGACGAAGAGGAAGATGATGAAGAGGAAGAAGCAGGTGATGCAGGCAGGCTTGTTTTCCTTGTAGAACGTTTGGGGAAAATAGAGTTCAAAAGACTAGATTTTGTTGGTCTTTTTGTCGGTCTTTTTGGAGTATTGTAAAAGTAGGATGGTGGAGGAGTTAAAGGAGGAAGAGGGTTTTCTCGGAACCTGATCTTAGGAGTTCCTGGTTGAGACTCCCATGTGAAAGGAACTGCGACAGATGCACCGACATGGTAATCTTCTGTGCTCAAGCTAGCCATGGAGACATCTCTTGCTACTCGTTTAGAGGAGCCCTTTTTGTCATGTTGCTTTAATTGTAAGGACTTTTGAGGAAGCTTTGAGCTACTTGTAAGCATTTTTGTTTTTCGAGACTTGAGTTATGGCGATATGGCAGAGAAATAAAGAGGATGAGTAGAGCTTAAGGTAAGCAAGGGTTTGCAATTGGAGGGTTTCCTATACAATGAAGGAGTAGTTTTAACAATTCAAGCTCCCGTGCATGAGCCCATAGTTAAGTTTGCTTTTCTATTTATATATAGATAGTTGGTTTCTGGATGCAACTAGGTCTCAATAATTACTCAATTATTTAGTAAACAAAACAATTACTCAATTATATACTACACTGTCCTTTTTAAATATGTTGTTTTTATACCAAAATAATACGAGAACATCTTAGTAGGGAAAAAACCAAAATCATTAAAGAACAATTTGCGTGGTATAGCATGGCCCAGCATGTCTTCCTGTCAAAGAAAATATAATACTACACTACACTTTAAGTGAAAGTGTTGTTTAGAATTTAGACCAATGGATAACATTTTTCTAACGAAATTCATATCGCATATATATTTTTTAAGTTATGGGGCTTTTGACCTATCTTGTTAACTCATGTGGGGTGATACCTGCTCGGATTATTAAATTCCTAAGTACCCTATATAACATGCTCTCTTCTTTTTCTTTTTCTTTTTTGTCTATGAGCTCTCTAATTAGATCAGATTTAAAGTTAATTTATAATTTATTACATGATTTTCGGCTTGGGTTAAATTATTTGATTCCATTATTGTTTGTGTCATAAAAGGAAGCAAGCTTATAGCCAATAGATTGTGGTCATGGTGATGATAAGACACAGCAATAAATTTCGGGTTACGGAAACGTTGTGCCCAGAAGAAGATTATTGATGTAGGATAGCTGCCTAATATCGTGCTTCATAATGATCTAATTTCCAACCATATTTTTTCCTGAATTTTATGTATATATTCTCTAAGAAAGAAAGGGATACCTAACCAGTTTGGGTTCGCGAGCTTGAACTAGTAATGTTATAGCTGTGAAGATTCAGCTGGATATAATCGCTGTAGAGGTTGATGCAGTAACAAGAGAAGGTGTAAAATGTGCAACACCAGATATTTGAAAATGTGTTAGGAGACAAAATGGAGAGAAGTTGACAAAAGATCTGCAAGAAATTAACTAAAGTAAATTAATTGTTCTTGAAACTTGACATGCCAGCATCTCCAAGGAGCGTGGCGTCATAACAGATAGCTTGATATCCGCACATCGATCTCGAGTTCAAGTTAAGACGTGCATTTTTATAAAAATCTTAGACAATCAGGGTTTTACTCATTTATCTAGATCCATAAAATACTTTTTCCAAGAAATAGAATTTACTCGAAACCAAAAAAAAAAACTTGACATGCTAGGTCGTGGTGGATGAATGAATTATGACTGAGGTAGCAAGAAAGAGCCTTGAATTAGTTTAGGCACCACCTGTTTTTCATCGCTCACGATCATATTTATTAAATTAATCAAACTGATCTACCTAGTAAATTTATTGTTCAAAATTTTATCCCAGTTGAATTTCGATATGAATTGGTCTAGAAATTAACTTGGCTAATTTGATGTAACTGGAGGGTTGACCTGCGATCCAATTGACCTCATTAAATCAGATTCAAACTAAGTCAGTTCAGAATCAATAAATTTTGTTAGATTGGAAAAATAAATAATTGACCCTAGCTGAGAGCCTTTCAAATTATATTCCGAATAGGTTTGGAAATTGTAGTTATAACTCCTTTCTTTTATTTCCAGAGAATTAAAAAGGAAGGCTCGCTGAATTTAGCGACCAGAACTTCAACAAACTTGCATTAACATGTGTATGCAGGGTTTCAAGGATAAGAAATGTCATTGCACATGATTATGTCTGAGGTGAGGCACATGCTTTCGATTGGCCTTGAAGCACGGGTCTCGGGAGGCTATTCACATTAACTGGCAAACCAATCCTCATCATCTGCCGCAAGGAGAGGAATTAGAGGGTAATCTGCATGAGAAACTTCGTCAAAACTTTGCTAAATATATAATTAATCTGGAAATCGTTGAGAAATTATTGTAATCTGCAATCTGTATCTAACCAAGTTCGGCATAAGATTGGTAGAATTGAAGTCATTGTGGTGGTGAGCAACGCAGTTATGACGTCTGTGTCATATGTCATCCATATGAAACTATGCTTGGGTCAATCCAAGAGTCAACCTGCAATCCTGGCCTTGGCCAGATCGAACCACGGGTTGATCCACTTAATAGAGCTTAGCTGAACTCAAAAGAAACACAGACTGAACAGATGAATTAACTCATCAACAGAGCAGTTTGAAAGGATCAAACTCGAGGAAACTGCATTTCCAAGCTATTGGAGAAGATCAAATCTAACTTTTTGGCTGAACCGTGCTTTATACAAGACCATTAATCTACTCGGTTTTGTACATTCAATAGAATCAAATTGTCCAGTCTTATATAACTGTGTTTTGGAATAAGTCTACATTTACTGCAGTTTAAATGGGGATCCATCAATTCCAGTCTGCACGTAGGTCCTTTCTACAGGAGCAAGCCAGCCTTGTTTCCTCTAAGATACAAGTAGAACTGCCAAAACTTAGGTCTGATAAGAAGTGGATTCAGTGAACAGCTAGATAAAAGTAACAATAATCAACCAAAAAACCAAATGACCAAGCCCCCGGCATGCAGATTTCAATATAAAAATGAGATTTGACTTGCGAATATATAAAAGAGATCAGCATGAATACAAGCAATAACACTAGAAATCTACATATATAATCATCTAGTTTGACATAATCATCTTAAGAGAATGGAAATCAGAAGATCAGCAAAGTCAGCTTTGCAGGCAGAGGGTGCCCAGAAGTCCAGAAGCGACACCAACAATTTTCGCAGGTTAGCAGCTTCTTACTGCAATGATTTGTTTTCTTCTGTTCACTGTATCAACAGCAACGCTTGTTTTCTCAATATCTATTTGTATTTCTTCTTGTTTTCTTTCATTATATTTTGAAATTATTTTAATATATCAATATAAAAATAATCACTGCAATAAGATCTAAATTACCCCAACAAGAAAACGTCATGTCAAGGAGTATAGCATCAGTATATTGTCGACGAACAATACACTCAATCTTGAAGGGATTTCATCTGGAAATACGTAATTTAAAAGAAACAAGGATGTGATGTTGAACTGTGGTGTTACGATTCGTGACACATACAAGCTAGCTATCGTTACTCCAGCAATTCAACTGAGGTGTTACGATTCGTGACACTTTACTTTTTTTCTTGTTGGAAATCACGGCCATGATGATTATGTGATCTTTTGAAATTATGGTGGTTGTTCTTTTTTTAAGTATTGTTTGTTTAGAATTGAATTAAAATTATATTTTTTTTATTTTTAAATATTATTTTTTATATCAATACATCAAAATGATCTAAAAATATCAAAATTTTAATTTAAAATAAAAACATAAAAATATTTTTTTTTAATTTGTTTTCAAAATATTTTTAAAACGTAGTGTCAAACACTTTTTATATGGTGATAGAAGGTGCATATCTTGACCGGATTTCTATATATATATATATATATATATTATTCTTCAAGCCTCAATTTTGTTTCTCTATTTATAATTTAGAGTTTTCATTTTCTACATTGTACTAGCCATTTATCCGTGCTTTGTCGTGGCCGAAATCATATTTTTTTTCAACGCAAAAAAATATATCAAGAGTAAGAGATATTAAAATTGTCAGATTTTTTTATTATACTATAAAATTTGGTCAAAATAATCAATTTGTGCAGAATTTCTATGGAGCGCAACTTTCTAATAAAATATATAAATTTTAAATCGATATAAATTTATCTATCTAACAAGTTTCAACAAAATTACCAGCATAAACTTATCATCATCATTTAAAACAAGAAGATTTGAATATCTGAATCATCGAATTTATTGTATTAGAATTAGTTCATTTCTTAATCTAATTTAAATTAAATACAATAATAAAATATAAATTATAGAAACACCTGCAATAACTAAATAACAAAAATAAATTATTGATTTTTTACCTATAAAAAGAAGAAAACATCAATGAAATCCATTGCAAAGCTACCATCATTATCATGACTTTAACAATTAAAATTATTATCACCACTACTGCCAAAAAGAATTAGAATCATTAAATTGTCCCAAATAATAAATTAAAAAAAAAACATTTTTACTAAAAAAAGCAAGCAAAAAAACAATAAAACAAACAATCACTAAAATTATCATTTTTATTGCGCAAACAATGAAACCATAAAATTATCTCGAAAAAAAACTTTAACAAAAAAAGTAAAAAAAACTAAAATAAATATAATAAGCATAACAAATCATATGATCCGAAAAACAAATAAAAATAAAAGAAAACACAAAAAAAAAGAACAAAAGAAAAAAGAAATTACCAACATAAATTAAAATTTTTAAACTAAACCAAATAAAAATAAAACCCTAACAAAAAAGACAAAAATTAAAAACAAAAAATAAATGCATAAATATAGAAAAAAAAATAAACATTGTCTAAGAATGATTGAAAAAATCAAAGAGTTAATACTAAATAAAAAATTAAAAGAATAAGGGCCAAAAATATATATAATTCCAATTAAATAACAAAACTGTAACAAATCAAAACCTTGGGACAGAAAAATAATAAAGAGATTTAAAAAAAATACAGTGTAATTGTTTAAAAAATTAAAGGAATAAGGATCGAAATGAAAAGTAACATATATGATCAATTTCAATTGAAGGATAAAATTAAAACATGCAAACCAAAAATATTAAAGGGACCAAAAACAAACTAAAAATCAAAAGATTAAGAACTGAAATAAAACGTATCATATATGATCAATTTCAATTGAAGGGTATAATTGAAACGTAGTCAAAATTTCCATTGGAAAAATCAGTAAGAAAAACGAATCAAAAGAATAGGGACTGAAATAAAACAACCAAAACTATGAAGGACCGTAATGTACATTCCGACTACAAGAGAGAGAAAAGGGGGGGGGGGGGGGAAGAACTATCCACCGGAGATTCCATGACCACCTTCACACGACACGAGCTACACCGAGAAAAAGAGGACATGATGACGCACCATATGACACGACGATCAAATATTTTCCACCACCTATAGACACCTCACGTGACGCCTAAGAGGCACACTCACATGCAAAACCAATGTCGTATTCGTACGACAAGCATGCGGTAAATTAAAAAAAATACAGAATTACCTGAACCCAACGATAACCACGAAAAAACCAGGAGTGAAAGTATCATCATGCCCCCATCCACAGACCTTAGTTTTTGTTTTTTTCGAAGGGTAAGTAAGTAATTGTCTTGTTAAAAACTATGTGAAAAATTTAAAATACCCTCCGTCAGCTTTCGTCTTTTTGTCAACTCCCGAGGATAAATAGATATTTTCACTGTGGAATAAATATTGAAAAAACCAGAATATCCCAGGTATCGAGTGTCAAATTTTGGCGATTCTATAGGTGAAGTAGTAATTTTACTGTTTAAATCAACAATAAACATATGCAATGAAACCCTGACGTGTTTTATATATATAAGTAACATGGCTGTTTTTTTCCATCTTAGGTTCTCTTCTTTCACTTTTTTCTCTTTAAGATTCAATTATTATTTTTATATAATCATTGAATTGTAAATAGTTTTTATTTTTTATTATTATATGTATAATTTCTAAAATAATTTATATGTGGTATCTACTATATCATTACTAAGCAACAAGTAAAATCATCTCAAACAAGGGAAAACAAAAAATAAAACACAAAGATAAAAGGTTGTCTTTATGAGCCTTTCGAAACAATATTCCTAAATCCTAATTCAAGAATCTTAATATATGAACCTATTCTTGTCTTATTAACTACATCTCAACCCTTTTGTTCTTATCAAGACATGTGAGGCTCAGGTTAACTCATGCCTATCTGAATTCTAATCTTATCACCTAAAACTTCGACAAGAGGATAAAAAAACATTAAACAAATGTCTCAAAAATCTGAGGGGGCGTCGACGGATTGTGCTCCATTCAATAAACCCCCCTCAGTTCCATGTATTTTGGGGTCCAACTACATTTCAAGTTGGAGCTGCTTTCATGGAAAAATCTGCCCTTTTTTTCTTCTTTTATGGAGATTTTGCCCACCATAAATTATTATATGTTATTTTCATGTGGCCAGTCTTTTTTTTTCTTTTTTTTTAATATCAAGATTGTGGAATTTTATTCTCTTTATGCCTTTCTCTTCGTTTTATTTCTAAATTCAAAAGAAAAGAAAAGAAAAAACAAGACCGACATCGCTCAACCTAACATTCTTTCAACCGCTAGTCAAACAATAAGATATTTCATTATCAAAAGAGATTATTTCGTACACCCACGGGACATCCCAACTGCTTCCCAGACATCCTATAATTCTCTTGACACTTGGCATTGTCAGGCAGTCACACGTGTCATCAGGAAAGAAGAGCCCATGACTCTTATAATGGTCTTGCTTGCCCACATAGATCCTCAGCCATGCCGGTGTGACCCTGTAAACGAAGCATCTAGTCCCTCTAATCTCTAGTTTTGATTTCTTAGGTTCCTCTGATGTCTTTTTGTTGTTTTATTCTAGCACAGTCCTTCGATCAATTCTTATCAAAAACTAGGGATAATGTTAGACTATTCCATTATTAATTTTTTAAAATTAATTAAAAAAAATTATTGATAAATTTAAAGATTAAAAAAACACAGACATTATGATTTTATTTCACTTTTGAGATATTTATTACTTGTGAATAATTCATTGCATGTCAACAACACTATTCATAAGAAAGATATTCTTTCTTATCTTAATGGCATCCCTTATTTTCCTATTAAATTCAATAAAATAATGTTTTCATCAGCTATAATTAATATGGTTGGAGATTTCCCTTATATGATATTATATATCCACATAAGCAATTATTGAATTTTTTATATATAATCATTTTAATATACTTGCATATTTTAAAAATATTATTAAAAAATAAAATAAAAGAATCGAAACTAGTCTTAAACTTCATGTGGATATATGGGACTAAAGTAAAATAAAACTGAAAGAGAGGGACCAAAAAATACCATTATTAACCTGGTACACGTACCTCATGGCATATTCAAGTATCTATCTGGTAAGAGGACATGCCAGCGCTGCCGCTGCCGTTGCCTTATAAAATGGCTTTAAGATTTCTTACAAAATTTATATTGTTACAACTGAACATAGACAAAAAAAGACAGAGAAACAAGGCTTGCTGTCCATATATAGTCATCCTTCTCCGCTTTGGGTTCTAACTTCTAACAACTCAAGGTAAGCTGAATAAGTCGCTGCTGAGTTTGCCACTGTTAATCTAGATTTTGTGGGGGGTTTGATTTTGTTAAATTGTGGTGCTGGAATTTGTAGAAATTCGTGGCTGTGCCGGTTTACATGGTGTTTGATTATTTGGAGTGTGAAAGTTTTCATCTTTTTAATTAGAAGTTTTGTGGGCAAGTTTCAGTTTTTTGAAAGGCTTAATCTTTGAGATTGATCATGATTAAATCTGGAAATTATTGCTGCTGCTGCTGTACTGTTTAATGAGCAGCTCAAAGGGTCCGGCTATGCAGCTTTTGATGACCCTAAAAGTGTGTATTAGCCTGTGTTAGTTTTTAGTTCCAAAAGAAGCAGACTGTGATTTGTTTGAGATTAATTTTCAGACCATGTGCTTTCTTTTCTGTATTCATTGTGAAACTTGCCTAACAAATTCGTCAGCACAATTTGTTAAATTTCTTATCATGTAGATTTAACCTTTTTTTTTTTTGGCTTTTTGCTCTTGTTTTTTGTTGCTCAGGTTACAAATCCTGTCTGGTTATTGTCCTGCTGAAGGTGTATCCTCTACACCGTGTCTCAGCATTCATAAGGTGATCTTTGACCGAGAAACCCAGGGAATGCTGCATGATGTTCCTGATTGTTAGGCAGTCCGTCTCTGAAGCCCATCAGGTTCCGGCTTTGTTGGAGCCACCCTTTATTGCTTTTGATGAGTTTGGATCTGTAAATTATTCTTCCTCTTGTTTTTGTGCTCAAAAGCATCATGTACCTTCTAGTTGGTATGATCTATGTGAAGACGGTTGAGCCATTTATGCTTTATATATAGATCCTACTTTCTAGGTTGATAAAACATATCGGAGTAGTGTTGTAAATCGTAGAGTATTAGCAGTTTTAGCTAGGGATGGAAAATAAACCAAGTGTGTTGACACAGAACTATGAAATGGGGAGATTGCTTGGCCAAGGCACCTTTGCCAAGGTTTATTTTGCGAGGAGCATCAGTACGAACCAGAGTGTAGCCATTAAAGTAATTGACAAAGAGAAGGTCTTGAAGGCTGGACTTGTTAATCAGATCAAGAGAGAAATATCTATAATGAGACTTGTTAGGCACCCTAATATCGTGCAACTTTATGAGGTCTTGGCGACCAAAAGTAAGGTTTACTTTATAATGGAATATGCTAAAGGTGGTGAACTCTTTGACAAGGTTTCTAAAGGAAGGTTAAAGGAGCGTACTGCACAGAAATATTTTCAACAGCTGATCAATGCAGTTGATTTCTGCCACAGCAGGGGTGTTTATCATCGTGACATAAAGCCAGAGAATCTGTTGTTGGATGAGAATGAGAATCTGAAGATATCTGATTTTGGATTGAGTGCCCTTGCTGAATCCACGCAACAAGATGGACTACTCCACACGACTTGCGGGACACCTGCATATGTTTCTCCAGAAGTGATCAACAGGAAAGGTTATGATGGCATTAAAGCTGATATTTGGTCCTGTGGCGTGGTTTTGTTTGTGTTATTGTCTGGCCATCTCCCATTTCATGATTCCAATTTGATGGAGATGTACAGGAAAATAGCCAAAGCAGAGTTCAAATGCCCTCATTGGTTTCCAACTGATGCTCGTAGGTTGGTGCGCAAGATCCTGGATCCAAACCTCAATACAAGGATCTCCATGGCTGAGATTATGGAAAGTTCGTGGTTTATAAAAGGGTCGAACTCTAAACAAACTAAAACTGGAACAGAAAGCAACGAGGTAGCTGCTTTGGATTGGAATGGTTCTGGTACTTCTGAGAATAGCTGTGTGGCTTCTGAGGCAAAGCAAGAGTCAGCCAAACCTCCTCCCAGTTTAAATGCTTTTGATATCATTTCCCTTTCAGCTGGATTTGATCTATCTGGATTATTCGAGGAAACGTATCAGAAGAGAGAAGCAAGATTTAGTTCTATCCAACCAGCTTCAGCCATCATCTCTAAACTGGAAGGTATTGCTAAGCATCAAAAGCTGAAGGTGATCAAGAAAGATGCAGGTTTGTTGAAATTCGAAGGGATGAAAGAAGGTAGAAAAGGGCCATTGTCCGTTGATGCAGAGATTTTTGAAGTGACTCCAAACATCCATTTTGTGGAAGTGAAGAAATATAGTGGAGATACGCTAGAATATCAGAAGATATTGGAAGAAGATATTAGGCCTGCTCTCAACGAAATTGTTTTTGTCTGGCATGGTGAGCAAGAACGGCAGCAGCATCAATCAAATCGACCACACTAGCAGCATCAGTTTGCTCGAGATATTCTCTCAATGCAAGTTTTTCCGCAATATCTTATGTTTGTACGATTTCTTGAACTTCCAATTTTCGCACTTCCATGCTTGTAATTACTAGTGTTAGATGCCTCCGGCCTCCCTAAGGCCTCCCCCTTATGATCTACTTTTAATGCTCATAACTCAAGTTCTTGAATTGGATGTCCTGTCTTCCTATGATCTACTTTTAATGCTCATAACTCAAGTTCTTGAATTGGATGTCCTATGATCTTCCTATAACATTTTCCAGGTATTCTCTATCCACGCATACAGTTTATGTTTTGCTTGAACTGAAAGTTAATATTATGACCATTGTCGCACTCCAAAAATGGCTAGCGTGCGTCGTAACTGTGGTCTCCATAAGCGGGGGAGATTAAAAAATGTCGGGGGAATTATTTATTTTTTTATAACAAAAGGAGTCGCCACCTAGTATTATGGTTACTAGGAAACCTATGACTGGTCTTTCAGAGATTCTAAGGGTAAGGGACTGGTTGCGTAAAGGGAAGGTTTTAGCACCCCTAATACGCCCTACCTAAGGTAAGCTGCTTGATGTTTTTTATTTGTCTTATAATTGCTAAAACATAACAAAAATTTTACATGTTGCCGATATATTATTTACGCCGAATATTTTGGATAGAATTTATCCAAACTCCGAAAACAATAATGTGAATCACCGAAAAGTTTTTTTAAATTTTTTTGAATATTGGCCAATACCCTTTGGATTTTACAAACATGTTGTAAAATCTCAAAATGCAAGAAATGATTTTTCTTTTAGCAAAATCCATGCTAAAACTCATTTTTTCCCAAAAAACCAAGATAATATATATTTTCTTTAAGAAAACAATTTTTAAAATATGCTAGTGTATTGGCCTTATGCAAGAAAAATAACACATTTTTTAAGATTTTTTGTATAAAAAAAAGTATTTTTATATTTTATATATTTTTATATTTTTATTATTATATTATTATATTGTTATAATATTATATTTTATTATATTATTATTTTATTTCGGGTGAGTTGCGGTTCAATTCACCATTTTACAAATCTGAGTCGCCAGACCAGGTCTCGGTCGGTGACGGCCCGGCCTTTATTAGATTTCGGCCGCGGCCAGACGGACGAGTGCAGGCCGTGGCCCGACGGAAGCAGTCTGGCCGTGGCCCGGTACGGAAGCAGTGCCGGCCGTGGCCCGGACGGAAGCGAGTCTGGCCGTGGCCGGATCTTCCACAGGATCCGGCCGTGGCCGGACCATTCACAGTCCGGGCCCTCGGCCCGACGATCTCAGCAGTGCAGGTCGGGCATTGTGCTCGACCGACCGGTTACTACGATAGCAGGATTTTTCGCGAAAGAAGATGAACAGTGACAAGAGGAAATACCAGGATTTTCAAGTACCACGAATGGGAATTATGTTGATACCTTATTGTAGAGGACGTTGCTGTGATTCTTCCTGTCGTGGTGGAATCGATAATGGTGGCCTGAGCTCGCCGGAAAATGGTTTGGAAGTTTCGGGCTGGTGGCATCTGTGCGGGGCTGCTGCTGCCGTTCCTCGCCTGCGACGGAGCTGAGGGTCACCGGAGTATGGAGAACTTCTGGAGGTGGTTCTCGGTGAACTAACAAAGGTGGACTGAGGGAGAGCCAAGGGTGTCGGTTGGTGCTGGCCTCCTTTTCGCCGGGGAACAGCGGCTAGAGAGAGAGAGACCGAGCAGGAGAGGGAGGGGGTTTCAAGTCTGTGTTTTTCTTTTGTGAGGCCGAGAGAGAGATCAGAGGTTCTGTGGTGGTCTGCTCTTTTTTAAAATAAAAAACCGAGAGGGAGAGCCTGCCGAAAAGGATGAGAACACAGGTTTTTTGTGTTCTAAGAGAGAGAGACAGAGGCGAAAGAGAGAGATAGAAATCTCTGATTGCCGCGAGAGAGAGACGAACGAATGGGAGCCGAAATGAAAGGGGTGGCCGTCGATGCTGTTCTTCTCTTTCTGGGTGCCGAGAGGGACGTCGAGCCCGAACCAGAGGAGCTCGTTTTCTTCCTTTTAGAACTCGGGAGCCCGAGTAGGAAGATGAAGATCCGAGAGAAAAAAAAAAAAAAATCAATCAAAATTTTGAACATATTTTTTTAAAAAAATCGAGTATACCCTTTTTGTGCCCAGAAATGAAAAACGCGGATCCAAAGCTAAAGTAATTTATTATGAGATAAATCCGCGTATAAATTAAGTCATAAAATATAATTATATTTTTATGGACCGATTTGATGCAAACGTTGGTTAATATAATTATATTCAGGAATTAATTTAGGCGCAGTTGAAGGTTTTAATTAAGCTTGACGACTTAATTATACTTTAAATTGATCAAATTAATTTTATTAAAGGCTTAGTCAATAAGAAATCAAGTGCTTAAATTTAATTCGGGCTCAATTGATTATATTTGAATTTTCGTTGATCAATTTGAATTTCTTCAAGCCAATTAAGCGAAATCGGGGACCTAATCGAACAAATTAAGAGTTTCATGGTTGAGTGGGGAACTATATCGCACAAATAAAAATCAAGGACCAAAGTAAAAAAGGTGCGCAAAATTTAAAGTTAACTTTGAATTTTTCACAAGGATATAATTGCACAAGATCATAAATTAAAGTTGAATTATGGGTGCAATTAGAGGAGTAACAAATAGAGGGACCAAACTGTATTTTATACCCAAAAATAACAAAACTTGAGCCACCCGAAAAACCCCACTTTGAAGACAAAACTCTCCACTATCCACATGGGATTTTGAAATTAAAAGACAAAGACATTGAGCAACCCACCCCATTTACATGGAGCCACCCGAAACCCACTTCTCAAAATGGACCCGCGTGAGAGCCCCGGGGAGGAGAGTTGTCGGATTTATAATGAAAAGAGAAAAAAAACGAAAGCGGGGGGGGGGGGGAGGAGAAAAAAAAAAGAAAGGAGGGGACGTGAAAGTTTTTTTTGGAGATTTTGAGTTGGTGGGAGCATTCGGTTTGCATTTTTTTTTCTCTGGATCTTCATCTTCCTACTCGGGCTCCCGAGTTCTAAAAGGAAGAAAACGAGCTCCTCTGGTTCGGGCTCGACGTCCCTCTCGGCACCCAGAAAGAGAAGAACAGCATCGACGACCACCCCTTTCATTTCGGCTCCCATTCGTTCGTCTCTCTCTCGCGGCAATCAGAGATTTCTATCTCTCTCTTTCGCCTCTGTCTCTCTCTCTTAGAACACAAAAAACCTGTGTTCTCATCCTTTTCGGCAGGCTCTCCCTCTCGGTTTTTTTTTAAAAAAGAGCAGACCACCACAGAACCTCTGATCTCTCTCTCGGCCTCACAAAAGAAAAACACAGACTTGAAACCCCCTCCCTCTCCTGCTCGGTCTCTCTCTCTCTAGCCGCTGTTCCCCGGCGAAAAGGAGGCCAGCACCAACCGACACCCTTGGCTCTCCCTCAGTCCACCTTTGTTAGTTCACCGAGAACCGCCTCCAGAAGTTCTCCATACTCCGGTGACCCTCAGCTCCGTCGCAGGCGCGGACCGGCAGCAGAGACCTCATGACAGACGCCACCGACCGAAACTTCCAAACCATTTTCCAGCGAGCTCGAGGCCACCATTATCGATTCCACCACGACAGGAAGAATCACAACGAACGTCCTCTACAACAAGGTATCAACATAATTCCCAGTCGTGGTACTTGAAAATCCTGGTTTTTTCCTCTTGTCACTGTTCATCTTCTTTCGCGAAAAATCCCGGTTCATCGTAGTAACCGGTCGGTCGAGCACAATGCCCGCCTGCACTGCGAGATCGTCGGGCCGAGGCCGGCACCGTGAATGGTCCGGCCACGGCCAGATCTCGTGGAAGATCCGGCCACGGCCAGACTGCTTCCCATCGGGCCACGGCCGGACTGCTTCCGTCTGGGCCACGGCCTGCACTGCTTCCCGTCGGGCCACGGCCTGCACTCGTTCCGTCTGGCCGCGCCCGAAATCTAATAAAGGCCGGGCCGTCACCGACTGAGACCAGCTGGTCGGCAACTCAGATTGTAAAATGGTGAGTGAATCGCCACTTCACCGAAATAAAATAATAATATAATATAATATAATATAATAATAATATAATAATATAAAATATAAAAATATAAAAAAATACTTTTTTTATACAAAAAAAAATCTTTAAAAAAATGTTTTATTTTTTCTTGCACAAGGCCAATACACTAGCATATTTTAAAAATTGTTTTCTTAAAGAAAAATATATATTATCTTGGTTTTTTTGGAAAAAATGAGTTTTAGCATGGATTTTGCTAAAAGAAAAATCATTTCTTGCATTTTGAGATTTTACAACATGTTTGTAAAATCCAAAGGGTATTAGCCAATATTCAAAAAATATAAAAAACTTTTCGGTGATTCACATTATTGTTTTCGGAGTTTGGATAAATTCTATCCAAAATATTCGGCGTAAATAATATATCGGCAACATGTAAATTTTTTATGTTTTAGCAATTATAAGACAAATAAAAAACATCAAGCAGCTTACCTTAGGTAGGCGTATTAGGGTGCTAAAACCTTCCCTTTACGCTAACCGACTCCTTACCCTTAAAATCTCCGAAAGACCAGTCATAGGTTTTCTAGTAACCATAATACTAGGTGGCGACTCCTTTTGTTATAAAAAATAAATAATCCCCGACATTTTAATCTCTCCCGCTCATGGGGACCGATTACTACGACGCTGCTAGCCATTTTGGGGTGCGATGGAATGGCGACTCACTGGGACTTTGGACTAGGCTTGATGAGTTTGTTTGTTTATGATATGCTAATTATTTGTGTGTTTATTTATTCATTTATTCTTATGTTTCCATGAATTATTTATTTGTTTAAAAGCTTTAGCATGCATCTTTTCATCCTGTCATCATAATATGCCTCGTCATGCATCACTTTTATTTATTTTGAGAGCACACACCAACTTTAAGTTACGTGGGGGACTAGCAGCTTACCTATGACTTGAGTCAAGGTTTAAGTTTGTGTAAACCCCAACTCTTTCTTGAGAGCTTAGATGATAGTGATTGGTATACGTACCATCCCATTATCTGCTAAGACCCCATATTGCCTTCACGAAGGTGATCGAGTGGGACAATGAGAGACCCTCTTTAGAGCCCAAATAGTAAGCCTACCCCATGTCTCACATAAAAGAACTAGAACCTATCGTTAGGGTGTATGCTCCGTCATATATTTCACATGAGCATATTCATTATACCACATACACTTTACATTCTCTTATGCATGCATGTAACAGCTCTACCACGAAACATAGGTCCCCCTGTTAAAGTCCACAACACCCGACTGAGAAGAAGAATGGAAAACGACAGGGCAGAACTAGAATCCCAGTATCAAAGGGATCTTGAAGCTATGCGAAATGACGTAGCACGTTTGACTAGTTTGCTAGAGAAGACTTTAAGAGCAAGAGATGGAGAAGGCACATCCGCTCAAACCGATGAAGCACCTCCAGCAGTTCAAAGCCCGGGGGCACCCCTTATTGTGGGAACTAATTCGCCAAAGAGGCAGCCTGAATCCACTCGGCCCATCCCGATTCCTATTACATTAGATTTAACAGACGAGGACCCACAAAATACCGGAGTTCCTGAGCACACTGGATATGACAAATGGTCTGCATTGGAGGAAAGATTAAGAGCGATTGAAGGGAATGACCTATCCGAGCCCCATCGAGGCAGTGAGCGTGTTTGGTACCAAACATTGTGATACCACGGAAGTTCGGGGTCCGGAGTTTATCAAGTATACTTGGAATAGAATGCTCGAAAACCCATCTTCGTTCTTACTATAACAAGATGGCGGAGGTAATACATGATGATAAACTGTTAATCTACTTTTTCCAGGACGATCGACGAGTTCAGCCCTTAGCTGTTACATGTGGCTGGACAACATCAGGTTTCGAAAGTGGGCTGATTTGGCAGTTGCTTTTTTGAAGCAGTATAAGTTTAACCTCGAGATTGCTCCTGATAGGACAAGCTTGATGACAATGGAGAAAGGAGCCCAAGAGTCCAGTAGGACTTATGCTCGGAGATGGAGGGACCAGTCGTCAATGTGCAACCTCCATTGATAGAGTCTGAAATGGTGACCCTGTTTGCCAATACGTTCAAGGCTCCGTACTATGAGCACCTGATGGGAAGTTCCGCCCAACACTTTTTTGATGCTGTACGGATTGCTGAAAGGATTGAGCAGGGAATCCGGAGTGGAAGAATTGTGGAACCCATAGAGAAGAGGGGTTTCATCGGGAAGAGAAAAGAAGTGGAGGTGAATAATGTGGAAGAAAGGTACAAGGGGAAAGAGAAGAATTACAAAAGCTACCAAACACCTACCCCACAAACCACCAACATCAACTTTTCCAAACCCACCACTCCAAACCAGCCTTTTTACCCAAAATTCCCCACACATAATCAAAATAACTACCAAAGAAGAAACTATCCACAAGATGAAGAACTACCACCTTTGCCCATGACCTTAAAAGAATTGTATGCCCAATTACTAAGTATTGGACATATTGCTCCCTTACCAGTACCACCAGCACGCCCACCTTTCCTCGCTCGGTACAACCAAAATTTGACTTGCGAGTACCATGCTGGTAACGCCGGCCATAGCATCGAGACCTGCGTAGCTTTTAAGAGGAAGGTATTGCAATTGATCAAGATCGGATGGATCACAATTGAGGATCCACCCAACGTAAGTCTGAACCCCTTGCCCAAGCATGCAGCAGGAAGTAGTGGAGTAAATGCAGTGGAAGTGGATATCAAGGAAATGGCTCTAAAAGTGACCATGACCAGATTATACGACATGTTGGTGCAATCTGGACGTTTGAGGGGATCAACTAATCATGACAATGGTGAAAATGACTTTTGCCCATTCCATGAACAAAAAGGGCATCACATAGATGAGTGTACCGATTTCCATCAAAAGGTCGTAAGGATGTTGACCTTAGGGGAGCTGAGGATAGAGAATATGGAAAGTAGTGGAGAGGTAGCAGCAATCGAGACTTTGAGAGCAACAAAAAAGAAATTTGAATGGATTAGGGTAACAAAGCTGAAGGCTGCAGAACAAAGGTTTGGGTTGGGATATAAATCTAAAAAGAAGGATTACCAGCGGGCTGCCATGGCAAGAAGGGAGAAAAGAACGGCGAGGATCAAGGGAAGGAAGCCTGAAGAAGAAGATCTAGTCATGCCGCCAATCAAAGTCTCATTCCCAAAAGCAGCGTATGCTATACAACCTGATCCAGGGCACAAGAGCTTTCTTCAGAAGATGTCATCTATGAGCATAAATATTGTGGAGAAGGAAGAAGTCCAGGGATTTGTCAAGGAGACTCAGTCAGGGAAAATGGATGAAGAGCTACCACAGTTGACCATCTATGCTGTAGAAGAAGCCACTGCCCATGCATGCATTCGGAAGTTAGCTAAAGAAGAGAAGTTCCAGAACTGGGAAACCCAAGAAGCTCCATTGGTTTTCAAAATGTAATGAACAATGTTTTCTATATTTGTTTTTTGTTGGTTTGTTTTAAGGCCTAACAGGCCAATCGGATTTTATCTTGATTTGTCGTGAACTGAATTTTTATCATGCATTTTTTTCATCTCTCTGCTTATTTTTTTATTTTTGTGCATTTACACCCATTTTCCGCTTCGAGAATCTCGAAGCGGGACTTCCACAACACCACTTGCACTTTGCACTGAGAATGAATGGCCGAATTATAAAGAGCACATAATAGCTGTAGAAGAGGAAGATGGTGATGAAAATAGGATTAAAGAATTCACAAAATTATTAGAGCAACACGAACAAGTTTGGAAACCCGCCAAAGAGGAACTTGAAACCATAAATGTGGGTACTGAAGAAAGCCAAAGAGAACTCAAGGTAGGAACTTTGATCACGCAAAAGGAAAGAGAAGACTTGATTGCACTTGCTCGAGATTATACTGAGATGTTTTTGCTTGGTCCTATGAGGATATGCCCGGTCTAGATACAAATATTGTAGTCCATAGGTTACCATTGGAGGAGGGATGCAGACCGATTAAGCAAAAGCTAAGAAGAACTCACCCAGAAGTTTTGATCAAAGTAAGGCGGAGATTGAAAAGCAATGGAATGCTGGTTTCTTAGAGGTGGTCAAATATCCACAATGGGTGTCCAACATAGTAGTGGTACCCAAAAAGGAGGGCAAGATTCGAGTCTGTGTGGACTTTAGGGATTTAAATCGGGCTAGCCCTAAAGATAATTTTCCTTTACCACATATAGACATGTTAGTTGATAATGCAGCTCGTAGCTCCGTGTATTCCTTTATGGATGGTTTCTCAGGTTACAATCAGATAAAAATGGCGCCGGAAGATAAGGAGAAGACGACGTTTGTTACACCATGGGGGACTTTCTGCTATAAAGTCATGCCATTTGGGTTAAAGAATGCTGGTGCCACTTATCAAAGGGCTATGGTGACTTTGTTTCACGACATGATGCACAAGGAGATTGAAGTATACGTGGATGACATGATCGCTAAATCGGGAAAAGGAGAGAATCATGTCCAAATATTGAAGAAATTATTTGACAGGTTAAGAAAATATCAATTGAGGCTTAACCCTGCAAAGTGTTCATTTGGGGTGAAGTCTGGGAAGTTGCTGGGATTTGTGGTAAGTGACAAAGGAATAGAAGTAGATCCGGAAAAAGTAAAGGCTATTCAGGGTATGCCCGCTCCGAAGACTGAGAAGGAAGTAAGGGGATTTTTGGGAAGGTTAAATTACATTGCTCGATTCATATCCCAATTAACCACAACCTGCGATCCTATTTTTCGTTTGTTGAGAAAGAAGAATCCTGGCATTTGGAACGCAGAATGTGAAGAAGCGTTTGAGAAAATCAAGCAGTACTTGCTTAAACCGCCTCTACTGGTTCCCCCTGTACCAAAAAGGCCATTGATTTTATACTTAACAGTGACCGAAACAGCGATGGGATGTGTCCTTGGGCAACAGGATGAATCGGGAAGGAAGGAAAAGGCCATTTACTATTTAAGCAAGAAATTCACGGAGTGTGAGTCTAGATATACTTTGATTGAGAAGTTGTGTTGTGCATTAGCATGGGCTGCAAAAAGGTTGCGACAGTATATGTTGTATCATACCACATGGCTAATTTCTAAATTAGACCCGTTGAAGTACATCTGTGAAAAGCCCTACTTATCCAGCCGAATCGCCAGGTGGCAAGTTCTGCTATCTGAATATGATATAGTGTATATGACAAGGAAAGCGGTGAAAGGGAGTGTCATTGCTGATCACCTGGCGGACCATGCTATGGAGGATTATGAGCCGTTAGACTTTGATTTTCCTGATGAGGATGTGTTTTCAGTAGAGGAAGGAAAACCCGGATGGTGGACTATGTACTTTGATGGTGCTGTGAACATATGTGGTAACGGAGCCGGGGCAGTGGTAATATCTCCTGACAAGAAACAATACCCAGTGTCAACGAAATTGCAATTCGGGTGCACTAACAACACAGCCGAGTATGAGGCCTGTATTCTTGGTTTAGAGACTGCATTGGAGTTGAACGTAAAGAAGATAGATGTATATGGAGACTCGATGCTAATTATTTGTCAGGTGAAAGGAGAATGGCAAACCAAAGAAGAAAAGCTAATACCCTACCAGGAGTACCTATCTAAGTTGGCTGAAGAGTTTGAGGAAATAGAGTTCACCCATCTAGGAAGGGAAGGAAATCAGTTTGCAGATGCTTTGGCCACTCTAGCTTCTATGGCTAGAATAGACTTTGGGCAAAGTTTACAGCCGATACACATCGACATCAGAAATAACCCGTC
>JAVHLS010000035.1:0-86906 GCA_032356905.1 Salix exigua | reverse complement strand
CACATGACCACAAGTGGGCATGTGAAAAGGATCATTTTTCAATTATAGGATACAGAATTTTCTCTGGACAGGACTGCTCCACTGAAAAATGCTATCCATTTGTACAAGATAGTAAAACATGAGAAACCTACACCAGACGATTGCGTATGTGTGGATATTTCTGATTGAACAGCACAAATCAACAGTTTCCTGCCTACTTCCGAAGAAAGTTTATGGACTAGAAGTTGCCAGTTGTTTCTGTGTGCTTGCTCAGTCATTTGATCGGATACAAAAACATTAACACCTATTCTTGCAAAAACAGATTTTTTTTATTAAATATAATGGGAGTGGTAAGATTCGAAATCATAACTCGGTCAACAATGTTGATACTATGTTAAGAAACCATCTCATTTAAAAGATTAAATTGTTAGATGAGAGCTAGAATATAATTTTATATTATTATCCATCAGATCTTGGTCATAATGGTCATAATATTAACTTTCAGTTCAAGCAAAACAGAAACTGTATGCGTGGATAGAGAATACCTGGAAAATGTTATAGGAAGATCATAGGAAGACAGGACATCCAATTCAAGAACTTGAATTATGAGCATTAAAAGTAGATCATAGGAAGAGAGGACATCCAATTCAAGAACTTGAGTTATGAGCATTAAAAGTAGATCATAGGAAGAGAGGACATCCAATTCAAGAACTTGAGTTATGAGCATTAAAAGTAGATCATAGGAAGAGAGGACATCCAATTCAAGAACTTGAGTTATGAGCATTAAAAGTAGATCATAGGAAGAGAGGACATCCAATTCAAGAACTTGAGTTATGAGCATTAAAAGTAGATCATAAGGGGGAGGCCTTAGGGAGGCCGGAGGCATCTAACACTAGTAATTACAAGCATGGAAGTGCGAAAATTGGAAGTTCAAGAAATTGTACAAACATAAGATATTGCGGAAAAACTTGCAATGAGAGAATATCTCGAGCAAACTGATGCGGCTAGTGTGGTCGATTTGATTGCTGCTGCTGCCGTTCTTGCTCACCATGCCAGACAAAAACAATTTCGTTGAGAGCAGGCCTAATATCTTCTTCCAATATCTTCTGATATTCTAGCGTATCTCCACTATATTTCTTCACTTCCACAAAATGGATGTTTGGAGTCACTTCAAAAATCTCTGCATCAACGGACAATGGCCCTTTTCTACCTTCTTTCATCCCTTCGAATTTCAACAAACCTGCATCTTTCTTAATCACCTTCAGCTTTTGATGCTTAGCAATACCTTCCAGTTTAGAGATGATGGCTGAAGCTGGTTGGATAGAACTAAATCTTGCTTCTCTCTTCTGATACGTTTCCTCGAATAATCCAGATAGATCAAATCCAGCTGAAAGGGAAATGATATCAAAAGCATTTAAACTGGGAGGAGGTTTGGCTGACTCTTGCTTTGCCTCAGAAGCCACACAGCTATTCTCAGAAGTACCAGAATCATTCCAATCCAAAGCAGCTACCTCGTTGCTTTCTGTTCCAGTTTTAGTTTGTTTAGAGTTCGACCCTTTAATAAACCACGAACTTTCCATAATCTCAGCCATGGAGATCCTTGTATTGAGGTTTGGATCCAGGATCTTGCGCACCAACCTACGAGCATCAGTTGGAAACCAATGAGGGCATTTGAACTCTGCTTTGGCTATTTTCCTGTACATCTCCATCAAATTGGAATCATGAAATGGGAGATGGCCAGACAATAACACAAACAAAACCACGCCACAGGACCAAATATCAGCTTTAATGCCATCATAACCTTTCCTGTTGATCACTTCTGGAGAAACATATGCAGGTGTCCCGCAAGTCGTGTGGAGTAGTCCATCTTGTTGCGTGGATTCAGCAAGGGCACTCAATCCAAAATCAGATATCTTCAGATTCTCATTCTCATCCAACAACAGATTCTCTGGCTTTATGTCACGATGATAAACACCCCTGCTGTGGCAGAAATCAACTGCATTGATCAGCTGTTGAAAATATTTCTGTGCAGTACGCTCCTTTAACCTTCCTTTAGAAACCTTGTCAAAGAGTTCACCACCTTTAGCATATTCCATTATAAAGTAAACCTTACTTTTGGTCGCCAAGACCTCATAAAGTTGCACGATATTAGGGTGCCTAACAAGTCTCATTATAGATATTTCTCTCTTGATCTGATTAACAAGTCCAGCCTTCAAGACCTTCTCTTTGTCAATTACTTTAATGGCTACACTCTGGTTCGTACTGATGCTCCTCGCAAAATAAACCTTGGCAAAGGTGCCTTGGCCAAGCAATCTCCCCACTTCATAGTTCTGTGTCAACACACTTGGTTTATTTTCCATCCCTAGCTAAAACTGCTAATACTCTACGATTTACAACACTACTCCGATATGTTTTATCAACCTAGAAAGTAGGATCTATATATAAAGCATAAATGGCTCAACCGTCTTCACATAGATCATACCAACTAGAAGGTACATGATGCTTTTGAGCACAAAAACAAGAGGAAGAATAATTTACAGATCCAAACTCATCAAGAGCAATAAAGGGTGGCTCCAACAAAGCCGGAACCTGATGGGCTTCAGAGACGGACTGCCTAACAATCAGGAACATCATGCAGCATTCCCTGGGTTTCTCGGTCAAAGATCACCTTAGAGGATACACCTTCAGCAGGACAATAAACAGAAAGGATTTGTAACCTGAGCAACAAAAAACAAGAGCAAAAAGCCAAAAAAAGATTAAATCTACATGATAAGCAATTTAACAAATTGTGCTGACAAATTTGTAAGGCAAGTTTCACATTTGTTATATACTCCACCCCCACAGCCCAAAACCCCCTTTTTTTTCTCTCCATACAATGAATACAGAAAAGAAAGCACATGGTCTGAAAATTAATCTCAAACAAATCACAGTCTGCTTCTTTTGGAACTAAAAACTAACAGGCTAATACACACTTTTAGGGTCATCAAAAGCTGCATAGCCGGACCCTTTGAGCTGCTCATTAAACAGTACAACAACAGCAATAATTTCCAGATTTAATCATGATCAATCTCAAAGATTAAGCCTTTCAAAAAACTGAAACTTGCCCACAAAACTTCTAATTAAAAAGATGAAAACTTTCACACTCCAAATAATCAAACACCATGTAAACCAACACAGCTACGAATTTCTACAAATTCCAGCAAGAGAATTTAACAAAAACAAACCCCCCACAAAATCTAGATAAACAGTGGCAAACTCAGCAGCGACTCATTCAGCTTACCTTGAGTTGTTAGAAGTTAGAACCCAAAGCGGAGGAGGATGACTATATATGGACAGCAAGCCTTGTTTCTCTGTCTTTTTTTTTTTTTTTTTGTCTATGTTCAGTTGTAACAATATAAATTTTGTAAGAAATCTTAAAGCCATTTTATAAGGCAACGGCAGCGGCAGCGGCAGCGCTGGCATGTCCTCTTACCAGATAGATACTTGAATATGCCATGAGGTACGTGTACCAGGTTAATAATGGTATTTTTTGGTCCCTCTCTTTCAGTTTTATTTTACTTTAGTCCCATATATCCACATCAAGTTTAAGACTAGTTTCGATTCTTTTATTTTATTTTTTTTATAATGCATTATTTTATTTTTTTATAATATTTTTAAAATATGCAAGTATATTAAAATGATTATATAGAAAAAATTCAATAATTGCTTATGTGGATATATAATATCATATAAGGGAAATCTCCAACCATATTAATTATAGCTGATGAAAATAAGGGATGCCATTAAGATAAGAAAAAATATCTTTCTTATGAATAGTGTTGTTGACATGCAATGAATTATTCACATGTAATAAATATCTCAAAAGTGAAATGAAATCATAATGTCTGTGTGTTTTTAATCTTTAAATCTATCAATAATTTTTTAAATTAATTTAAAAAAATAAATAATGGAATAGTCTAACATTATCCCTAATTTTTGATAAAAAAAATGATCGAAGGACTGTGCTAGAATAAAGCAACAAAAAGACATCAGAGGAACCTAAGAAATCAAAAGTAGAGATTAGAGTCATGGTCACACCGGCATGGCCGAGGATCTATGTGGGCAAGCAAGACCATTATAAGAGTCATGGGCTCTTCTTTCCTGATGACACGTGTGATTGTCTGACAATGCCAAGTGTCAAGAGAATTATAGGATGTCTGGGAAGCAGTTGGGATGTCCTGTGGGGGTACGAAATAATCTCTTTTGATAATTAAATATCTTATTGTTTGACTAGCTGTTGAAAGAATGTTAGGTTGAGCGATGTCGGTCCTGTTTTTTCTTTTCTTTTCTTTTGAATTTAGAAATAAAACGAGGAGAAAGGCATGAAGAGAATAAAATTCCACAATCTTGATATAAAAAAAAAAGAAAAAAAAGACTGGCCACATGAAAATAACATATAATAATTTATGGTGGGCAAAATCTCCATAAAAGAAGAAAAAAAAAGGGCAGATTTTTCCATGAAAGCAACTCCAACTTGAAATGTAGTTGGACCCCAAAATAAATGGAACTGAGGGGGGGTTTATTGCATGGAGCACAATCCGTCGACGCCCCATCAGATTTTTTTACAGCCACGAGTTCGAATTTTGAGACATTTGTTTAATGTTTTTTTATCCTCTTGTCGAAGTTTTAGGTGATAAGATTAGAATTCAGATAGGCATGAGTTAACCTGAGCCTCACATGTCGTCTTGATAAGAACAAAAGGGTTGAGATGTAGTTAATAAGACAAGAATAGGTTCATATATTAAGATTCTTGAATTAGGATTTAGGAATATTGTTTCGAAAGGCTCATAAAGACAACCTTCCTTTTATCTTTGTGTTTTATTTTTTGTTTTCCCTTGTTTGAGATGATTTTACTTGTTGCTTAGTAATGATATAGTAGATACCACATATAAATTATTTTAGAAATTATACATATAATGATAAAAAAATAAAAACTATTTAAAATTCAATGATTATATAAACATAATAATTGAATCTTAAAAAATCATTACATGTGATTTTGGAATCTTAAAGAAAAAAAAGTGAAAGAAGAGAACCTGAAATGGAAAAAAAAACAGCCATGTTGCTTATATATATAAAACATGTCATGGTTTCATTGTATGTGTTTACTGATGATTTAAACTATAAAATTACTACTTCACCTATAAACGCCAAAATTTGACCCTTAGTACCAAGCATATTCTGGTTTTTTCAATATTTATTCCACAATGAAAATATCTATTTACTCCCGGGAGCTGATAAAAAGACGAAGGCTGACGGAGGGTATTTTAAATTTTTCATATATTTTATAACAAGACAATTACTTACTTACCCTTGGGGAAAAAAAAGAAGCAAAGGTCTGTGGATGAGGCCATGATGATACTTTCACTCCTGGTTTTTTCGTGGTTATCGTTGGGTTCAGGTAGTTTTGTATTTTTTTTAATTTACCGCATGCTTGTCATACGAATACGACATCAGTTTTACATGTGAGTGTACCTCTTAGGCGTCACGTGAGGTGTCTATAGGTGGTGGAAAATATTTGATCGTCGTGTCATATGGTGTGTTGTCATGTCCTCTTTTTCTCGGTGTAGTTCGTGTCGTGTGAAGGTGGTCATGGAATCTCTGGTGGATAGTCCCCCTTCTCTCTCTTGCAGTCGGAATGTACATTACAGTCCTGCATTGTTTTGGTTATTTTATTTTAGTCCCTATTCTTTTGATTCGTTTTTCTTACTGATTTTTTCAATGAATTTTTGACTATGTTTCAATTATACCCTTCAATTGAAATTGATCATTTATGATACGTTTTATTTCAGTTCTTAATCTTTTGATTTTTAGTTTGTTTTTTGTCCCTTTAATATTTTTGGTTTGCATGTTGTAATTTTATCCTTCAATTGAAATTGATCATATATGCTACTTTTCATTTCGGTCCTTATTCTTTTATTTTTTAAACAATCACACCTTATTTTTTTAAAATCTCTTTATTATTTTCCGGTCCCAAGGTTTTGATTTGTTATAGTTTTGTCATTTAATTAGAATTAATTATATTTTTTGGCACTTATTCTTTTAATTTTTTATTTAGTATTAACTCCTTTGCTTTTTTCGGTCATTCTTAGACAATGTTTATTTTTTCTATAATTATGCATTTATTTTTTGTTTTTAATATTTGTTTTTTTTTGTTGGGGTTTTATTTTTATTTGGTTTAGTTTTAAAATTTTAATTTTATGTTGGTAATTTCTTTTTCCTTTTGTTCTCTTTTTTGGTGTTTTCTTTTATTTTTATTTGTTTTTCAGATCATATGATTTGTTATGCTCATTATATTAATTTTAGCTTTTTTCTTCTGTTTTTGTTTGCTTTTTTGTTAAAGTTTTTTTTCGAGATAATCTTATGGTTTCATTGTCTGCGCAATAAAAATGATAATTTTAGTGATTGTTTGTTTTATTGTTTTTTTGCTTACTTTTTTTTAGTAAAAATGTTTTTTTTTATTTTGGACAATTTAATGATTCTAATTCTTTTTGGCAGTAATGGTGATAATAATTCTAATTGTTAAAGTCATGATAATGATGGTAGCTTTGCAATGGATTTCATTGATATTTTCTTCTTTTTATAGGTAAAAAATGAATTATTATTATTTTTATTTAGTTATTGCAGGTGTTTTCATAATTTATATTTTATTATTGTATTTAATTTAAATTAGATTAAGAAATGAACTAATTCTAATACAATAAATTGGATGATTCAGAAATCCAAATCTTCTTGTTTTTTAATGACGATGATAATTTTATGCTAGTAATTTTGTTGAAACTTGTTAGATAGATAAATTTATATCGATTTAAAATTTATATATTTTATTAGAAAGTAGCGCTCTGTAGAAATTCTGCACAAATTGATTATTTAGACCAAATTTTATAGTATAATAAAAAATCTAACAATTTTAATATCTCTTACTCTTGATATATTTTTTTACGTTGAAAAAAAATGATTTCGGCCACGGCGAAGCACGGGTAAATGACTAGTAAAATCTAGAAAGTGAAAACTCTAAATTACAAACAGAGAAACAAAATTGAGGCTTGAAGAATAATATATATAAAAAAAATCCGATCAAGTTATGGACATTCTACCACCATATAGAAAGTGTTTGACATTGAGTTTTAAAAATATTTTAATTTTTTATTTTAAATTAAAAATTTTGATATTTTTAGATCATTTTGATGTGTGTGATATAAAAAATAATATTTAAAAAATAATAAAAAAAGAATTTGAATTGAATTCTAAACAAACAATACTTAAAAAAAGAACAACCACCATAATTTCAAAATATCACATAATCATCATGGCCGTGATTTCCAACAAGAAAAAAAGTAAAGTGTCACGAATCGTAACACCTCATTTGAATTGCTGGAGTAACGATAGCTAGCTTGTATGTGTCACGAATCGTAACACCACAGTTCAACATCACATCCTTGTTTCTTTTAAATTACGTATTTCCAGATGAAATCCCATCAAGATTGAGTGTATTGTTCGTTGACAATACTGATGCTATACTCCTTGACATGACGTTTTCTTGTTGGGGTAATTTAGATCTTATTGCAGTGATTATTTTTATATTGATATATTAAAATAATTTCAAAATATAATGAAAGAAAACAAGAAGAAATACAAATAGATATTGAGAAAACAAGCGTTGCTGTTGATACAGTGAACAGAAGAAAACAAATCATTGCAGTAAGAAGCTGCTAACCTGCGAAAATTGTTGGTGTCGCTTCTGGACTTCTGGGCACCCTCTGCCTGCAAAGCTGACTTTGCTGATCTTCTGATTTCCATTCTCTTAAGATGATTATATCAAACTAGATGATTATATATGTAGATTTCTAGTGTTATTGCTTGTATTCATGCTGATCTCTTTTATATATTCGCGAGTCAAATCTCATTTTTATATTGAAATCTGCATGCCGGGGGCTTGGTCATTTGGTTTTTTGGTTGATTATTGTTACTTTTATCTAGCTGTTCACTGAATCCACTTCTTATCAGACCTAAGTTTTGGCAGTTCTACTTGTATCTTAGAGGAAACAAGGCTGGCTTGCTCCTGTAGAAAGGACCTACGTGCAGACTGGAATTGATGGATCCCCATTTAAACTGCAGTAAATGTAGACTTATTCCAAAACACAGTTATATAAGACTGGACAATTTGATTCTATTGAATGTACAAAACCGAGTAGATTAATGGTCTTGTATAAAGCACGGTTCAGCCAAAAAGTTAGATTTGATCTTCTCCAATAGCTTGGAAATGCAGTTTCCTCGAGTTTGATCCTTTCAAACTGCTCTGTTGATGAGTTAATTCATCTGTTCAGTCTGTGTTTCTTTTGAGTTCAGCTAAGCTCTATTAAGTGGATCAACCCGTGGTTCGATCTGGCCAAGGCCAGGATTGCAGGTTGACTCTTGGATTGACCCAAGCATAGTTCTATATGGATGACATATGACACGGACGTAATAGCTGCGTTGCTCACCACCACAATGATCACTTCAATTCTACCAATCTTATGCCGAACTTGGTTTGATACAGATTGCAGATTACAATAATTTCTCAACGATTTCCAGATTAATTATATATTTAGCAAAGTTTTGACCAAGTTTCTCATGCAGATTACCCTCTAATTCCTCTCCTTGCGGCAGATGATGAGGGTTGATTTGCCAGTTAAATGTGAATAGCCTCCCGAGACCCGTGCTTCAAGGCCAATCGAAAGCATGTGCCTCACCTCAGACATCATCATGTGCAATGACATTTCTTATCCTTGAAACCCTGCCTACACATGTTAATGCAAGTTTGTTGAAGTTCTGGTCGTTAAATTCAGCGAGCCTTCCTTTTTTAATTCTCTGGAAATAAAAGAAAGGAGTTATAACTACAATTTCCAAACCTATTCGGAATATAATTTGAAAGGCTCTCAGCTATGGTCAATTATTTTATTTTTCCAATCTAACAAAATTTATTGATTCTGAACTGACTTAGTTTGAATCTGATTTAATTAGGTCAATTGGATCGCAGGTCAACTCTCAAGTTACATCAAATTAGCCAAGTTAATTTCTAGACCAATTCATATCGAAATTCAACTGGGATAAAATTTTGAATAATAAATTTACTAGGTAGAGTTTGATTAATTTAATAAATATGATCGTGAGCGATGAAAAACAGGTGGTGCCTAAACTAATTCAAGTCTCTTTCTTGCTACCTCAGTCATAATTCATTCATCCACCACGACCTAGCATGTCAAGTTTTTTTTTTTTGGTTTCGAGTAAATTCTATTTCTTGGAAAGTATATCTTGTGGATCTAGGTAAGTGAGTAAAATCCTACTTGTCCAAGACTCTTACAGGAGATGCATATATCTTAACTTGAATTCGAGATCTGATATGTAGATATCAAGCTATGTATTATGACGCCACGCTCCTTGGAGATGCTGGCATGTCAAGTTTCAAGAACAATTAATTTACTTTAGTTAATTTCTTGCAGATCTTTTGTCAACTTCTCTCCATTTTGTCTCCTAACACATTTTCAAATATCTGGTGTTGTACATCTTACACCTTCTATTGTTACTGCATCAACCTCTACAGCGATTATATCCAGCTGAATCTTCACAGCTATAACATTACTAGTTCAAGCTCGCGAACCCAAACTGGTTAGGTATCCCTTTCTTTCTTAGAGAATATATACATAAAATTCAGGAAAAAATATGGTTGGAAATTAGATCATTATGAAGCACGATATTAGGCAGCTATCCTACATCAATAATCTTCTTCTGGGCACAACGTTTCCGTAACCCGAAATTTATTGCTGTGTCTTATCATCACCATGACCACAATCTATTGGCTATAAGCTTGCTTCCTTTTATGACACAAACAATAATGGAATCAAATAATTTAACCCAAGCCGAAAATCATGTAATAAATTATAAATTAACTTTAAATCTGATCTAATTAGAGAGCTCATACACAAAAAAGAAAAAGAAAAAGAAGAGAGCATGTTATATAGGGTACTTAGGAATTTAATAATCCGAGCAGGTATCACCCCACATGAGTTAACAAGATAGGTCAAAAGCCCCATAACTTAAAAAATGTATATGCGATATGAATTTCGTTAGAAAAATGTTATCCATTGGTCTAAATTCTAAACAACACTTTCACTTAAAGTGTAGTGTAGTATTATATTTTCTTTGACAGGAAGACATGCTGGGCCATGCTATACCACGCAAATTGTTCTTTAATGATTTTGGTTTTTTCCCTACTAAGATGTTCTCGTATTATTTTGGTATAAAAACAACATATTTAAAAAGGACAGTGTAGTATATAATTGAGTAATTGTTTTGTTTACTAAATAATTGAGTAATTATTGAGACCTAGTTGCATCCAGAAACCAACTATATATATATAAATAGAAAAGCAAACTTAACTATGTGCTCATGCACGGGAACTTGAATTGTTAAAACTACTCCTTCATTGTATAGGAAAACCTCCAATTACAAACCCTTGCTTACCTTAAGCTCTACTCATCCTCTTTATTTCTCTGCCATATCGCCATAACTCAAGTCTCGAAAAACAAAAATGCTTACAAGTAGCTCAAAGCTTCCTCAAAAGTCCTTACAATTAAAGCAACATGACAAAAAGGGCTCCTCTAAACGAGTAGCAAGAGATGTCTCCATGGCTAGCTTGAGCACAGAAGATTACCATGTCGGTGCATCTGTCGCAGTTCCTTTCACATGGGAGTCTCAACCAGGAACTCCTAAGATCAGGTTCCGAGAAAACCCTCTTCCTCCTTTAACTCCTCCACCATCCTACTTTTACAATACTCCAAAAAGACCGACAAAAAGACCGACAAAATCTAGTCTTTTGAACTCTATTTTCCCCAAACGTTCTACAAGGAAAACAAGCCTGCCTGCATCACCTGCTTCTTCCTCTTCATCATCTTCCTCTTCGTCGCGGTTATCATCTTCCTCTTCGTCGCGGTTATCATCTTTATGGCCAGCAACGTATTCTGTGCCTTCTTCACCGATGAAGATTTCGAGGTCTCGAGGAGGTTATAATGGAATCTCAAGCCCAAGACAGTACTTTGATACAAGAAAAACGATGCCGAATCATGATGGTAAGGAGCATGAAAATAAATATTGTGATGAATATCCTGTTTCTACTTTGTGCTTTGGCGGTAATGGTCGTGGAGCAAGTGTCAAGTCTCGAGGCTGCTATGCATCCATGATCAAGGTATTGCTTCGGGGTGCTTAACAAGTCAATGAAATGTGTTGTTTGGTATCTATTATATCTATATCTATATCTATATATAGATATGAAAGCTTTTGGTCCTTGTACGTACGTAGTAGTTCAGCGAGAGTCGAAAGAGATGATACAAGTAAAAAATCAATGCATGCTGAAACTAGTGGTGACCGTTGGAGTGGTAAATTTTCTTGATGAATGAGTGAAACAATTGATCATATTATCAATATAATCATGTATTTTATTTCCAATCTTTTTTTGTCGTAAAAACGAGCAGATTTATTGTGTCATAAAAAGAGAAATGGCAAAAGCCAATCACAGAGAAAGTAAAGGCCAAAAGGCTCAAGCAGCCGGGAGTCGATCGATCGGTAAAGCATAAAAATCTGTCTTCAGAGTTATGCATAAAACGGGTGCATCCTCTCTCTAGCTCAACCAAGTTCACGTACGTAATATATACATAATTCCTGAGTTCAACATGGAATCCACCCAACGAAAATTAATCTAGAATGGTTTACGATATTCCAAAAACCCTAGCTGGTCCGCAAACATTTCAGGGCATTACTATATATAGCCTTTTACCACGAGATATTTACTTCATTATGGCAAAAACAAATATATTAAAAAGAAAGAAGAGGGAAACTGCATCTGCTCCATGGATGTGCGTGTCCTTTCTCTTTGTTTTCCTTATAATAATTAAAAAATCGTCAGAGTCTTAGTCAACGTTTTGCTAGTTTTTCTCAAAGTCAATGAAATTAGCTAGGTTGTCTAATCTAAATTTAGATCTGGGATCACCCATTAAGATCCAGTCTTGAATGTTAGTGTACTAGATAAAACGGAATTGTATAAAGAATTTAAAATATAAATTTACCTTCAAAAAGTATATAGTAGCTTGAGGACTACCTAATTATTTTTTTAATGAAAATAAAATAATCTTATAAAAAATACTCTGAAAATAAATATATAGTAGAGAATGAAGATTTTAAACTTTTTTGGTTGAAAGATGCTTGGTCTATTTATAGCCCATAAATCTCTTTATGGCGAGGAAGAGTTAAAACATAATAGATGACATTAAACATAAAAATATCTCTTACAATGGGTCCTAGGATGATTTTTAAAGAGTAGGATTTACAAAAAGTTGGGTTTTTCCTTAGTTGAGCCCACGCGGGATGGATCACTTCCTTAACTAAGTTCAATAAATTAAGTATCTAAATATAAAAATTGGGCATTATTTTTAGGTAAGTTCATGGGAGGATAAGTCATTTTATTGGCTAAGCCCACGAGAATTAGGTTATTTTCTTAACTAAACTCTTAGACTAAACCCGTGAGAAGTAGGGTTTTTTTTATTTAAAAAATAAATTGAGCGCATTAAATATAGGTTTATCAGTGGACATGCTTTTATATTTAATGAGAAAGTCATAAACTATATAAAGAATGGCTATAATGAAAAATGGTCACACGTTCTTGTCATTGTATTTTATTCCATGGCTGAAATCTGTTTGGATGCCTTTCTCCAGGCTAGAAAACACAAGGAACCGTATATGATTATAGTTTATTAGAAGCTTCTGACTTGTATTTTTCTCATTAAAAAAATACAAAAAAAAATACAGATTAGGTTTGCGAACCACCTCTAGCTCAGTGGTATTTTTATTAATTATTAAAAAAACCAATAATTAATAAAAAAAATTTCCTGGTACAGGCCCATGACTTTAATCAGTGGTATTTTGGTTTTTTAAGTTTTTAGTTTTATTACTTAAATTTTATTATTTAGTACTGAACTTGATTGTTAACCGATTTTTATATTTTTTTAGCATATAATAAAATATAAAATTAATTTAGTGTAATAAATCCATAAATGGGTTTTGTAGATTAACTAGGATTAATTCGATTTTTATTTTTTAGATGATGAAATCATATATGAACAACTTTTGCATAATTTAACATAGTATTTACCCATGTAATGTCTTGGTGATACATGGCACGTGCATTTATAGCTTCAAAAACATTAACTCGAAATTCAATTATTATATTCACTTAATAGATCGACCGTACCACGTGACCACATGCATGCCCTTCTTTCTTTATTTACCATTTGAAGTTTGAATCCAAGAATGAGGTGAGGAACAACAAATCTTAGGAAAGAATGACCATGCACCCTTTTACCAATCCAAAGTTAGAGGTGATCTTGCTATTATTATATAGCATTAGAATCTCAGAGCTCTATCTAAACCAGAGATCATCCAGTGTGACTGCTATAGATATTATGGAACAATCAAGGCAGAGTGAGATAGTTGATCTAGTTCGTCCTTGGACCACATTTTTCACCTACAAAATTGCATTAATTCTTGTGACAAAAAGTAATACGTACGAAAAGAGTCATTTTTTACAAAAAGTCTTGAATATATTAAGGGATGGTGAAGGAGAAGAGAGTCGTCCCACCTCCCAAAATGATCATGGATTAGCATATTCTATATTAATTATAGCTAGTGAGACTTGTCGGCAAGGCTGAATCACAAGGGTGGCTGGAGCTTGACCAGGCCATTGAGAGTTGCATTATTTAAGGTTTTTTTCCGGCTATTTTCCAAACTCTGCCCTCTCATGAGGGTTGAGGAAGGAATAGAGAGAGAGAGAGAGAGGCCAAGTAAATTACCCCATTGTGATGTAATCATCGTTGTGCTTCCTGCTAGAGCATTCAAGTCATAATTAATGCAGCCCGCATCTGATCATATATACCAGGAGGTCCAGAGCATTCCAGTCTTTTTTTTTCTTTTCAGAACACAATATAATATATACTCCAATATAATATAATATAATTTTGTTAAATCAGTCAAATTGAAATATCTAAGACGACAAACAACAAAAAACATTCAAGATGTAATAAGTTACTAGGGTAGATTACAGCATGATATTTCAGTCGTCTGGTATCTGCCTCTTCTATACATTCGAATAAATTGCTTTTGCATACATACTGGATCGCTAGCTCATGGGTTTCAGTCCTTGAAAGGACTCAAACCCATGAAAAACTCAAATATCCACAAGACCATTTGTTCTAGAGCTTAACGGGCCAAGGTTACACTTGTCAATTGTTTTCTATATTCATGTCTCGAAATTGGATGGTGGAAGAGATTTTTCATTTCATTTCATTTTTTAAGTTTAAATTTTGAAATGATGTTTTAGATATTTTATATATAAGTCGGTATATATCATGTCACTAAAATAGTTAAGAAATGATAGATTGAACTCTTCATTCATTTTTCAAATTTAAATCTTGAAATGAGTATTTAGATAAGTATTAAATAATAAAATAAATCATATTTTGGGATCTCATCTAAAAGTTTAAGTTTTTAGGTGAGATGAATCCTTAATATGGTATCAACTTTTAAATGAGATGGTTCTTTGACATTGTATCGAAATCTTATTGACCCAGCAGTCATGAGATCGAATTTCACCACCCCCATTCTATTTTATTCGAATCAAACACAAGGTACGTAGTGTTGATCTATGCAAATTTCAAATCCAAAAAGCTTTCACTTGAGGGGGTTTGTTAAAAAATAATATAAATTATATTTTAGTGTCTCACCTAATAGTTTAAACTTTTAGGTGAGATGGTTTCTTACAATATTTTTTTATAGAAGTATTTAAAATATACAGTCCATAGTTAAATTAAACTTAAGGATGTAACCTAATTAACTCCTTAAAACCATAGATTCCTTGGCCAAGGCGAATCAAATGAGAAAAAAAAAGGGTACTATTACCTCAAAAGAAATTTCAACTAGCTAGAACTGTCTTGTGATGAGCGATGACTTCAATTTCTAGAGATTGGCAAGATGCACTAACTAAATACATGGAGAAAAAAAGAAGCACCGTCAAAGCTTGCAATAACCCTATTTTGGTTTATGTAGATCCACTACACAATTAAGCTGCTTCATGCCAAGCTACTCGTATATATATATATATATATATGCTTAATTTCTGCTTGGCAAACTTCTCAATAGAGGAACCATGTGCTCTAGCAAGGAGATTATCACCATTAATTACTAATTTGATCTTGGCCGCCTCTATTAACGATTAGATACCTAAAAAACGAATGTTTGTTGACGCAAAAGGAAAATAGTGGCTTTTAATATAAGCTTGGGAAAATGAATATGAGATTTACTTTAATAGCAAGCCATCACATGAAAGGTGACATTTTCTAGGGCTTAATTTTAAGAGGGGGTGGCCACTGATCCTATTCATATAAAAATATTCAGAAGAAGTGAGGTGAAAGTCGGTGTATGTATGTGTAATGGTGAAATTAAAGATTAGGTCGGGGATCGAGGAGTGCAAGAATGCGACTTATGAGCCTCAATGTACGGGTCAAACAAGAACTCATAGTCCATTAATCTCTTTCATTTCAAGCAACTCTCCATCCCTTCCTTCAATCTCCATGGGCATACCCTTTTATTAGGTTTCCCTCCTTTTCTTTACCTAACATGATTCTAACATCTGCAATTTACTATCACAACTAGTTTTGCCTAATCTATGGCCTTGCTCATGGAGCACGAACCTAAATAACTATGCTAACTTTGAACTTTTTTATTAGCTCAATAGAAACATATACATGCTACAGATTTATTAATTGTCCAATAGTTTTTGCAGATAATCCAATTTTATTGGTTCTAATTTCTTCAACTGTAATGAAATGAGGGAAGACGACCCCTCGATCCTCGTTTTATAGCACTTTGCCTTTTCAATAAAAAAAAACTCATAGAGAGATATGATATTAAATCCTTTAAGGTATAGCGTTAAATTATTATATAATTAAAAATATATACTAAAAGAGTGGTGTTTTTACTATACATTATACCATTATAACCCTTACAGATTTCATTCCTGTTTTTAGGTTTCAAGTTGATTTTTTTTTTGAAGGTATGAACGAGTTTATTTATGTCTCTAAGGTGTTTTGGGTCAATAAATAATTCAAAAAGAAATGTTTTGGTGTAAGAAAAAAAACCAGAGTTGTTTTTCCGACGACCTGTTGTACCTTGTTTTTTTAAATAATATAAAGAGTTATCACTATCTTAAATAAATATTCTGCTATTTTATTGGTACTTTATTTTATAAATATTTATTTTTATTGTTGTATTTTTTTATCATTCAATTTTATTTAAACTCGCAAAATTAACCGGCGGGCATATTAGACTACCCCCACATGATTTTTTATTTCGAGAGCACATGACCAGTGCCAGCCTTTTTTGCAATAAAAAAATATTTTCACCTTGAGAGTCAATATCCAGGTCTCTTCGCAAGTGAGGTTTTAGTATATTAGTTGAAAGGATTTATTTTATTTTTCTGTACTAGGGGTTCAAGTTATAAGTCCCACCATGTATGACTGTTACCCCTATGATGTATTATATGTTCACTGAGTTTGCAGGATGTTCAATAATTCCAGAGATTAATTTTAGTGCGTGTAAACTAAACTGGACACTCCGGTTAACGGAAAAATAAAATCTGGTCTCTTCTACCAAGCCTCAAGTTCCAATCTCCAGCTCTTCAATCCAGAACCATCAAATTGTCAATCAATAAAAGAGAAACAAAATATATACATGCTACATTAAATACGTAATAATAATAATAATTTTAGCAAATATATATTCCAATTCACTTCAAGAAATGCATGCTACGAAAAATTCGATGCTGGGTTATTCTAATTTGAACATGATTAAAATGACAGAAAATGTTATTAATTAATCCCTTCAACGATGATTTAATAAGTAGAATTAAATGCGATCGATTTTCCATGATAAGAATTAAGAAGCCCTACTTTCTCACACGGATACATGGAGATCATACACAACTCCCGACTTGACCTTACGTAAAGATGAGAACCCAGATGCGCTGAGATTCCCTCCATTGATGCTCATCATCTTGATATATAGCCTATTTTTCTTTTTTTCGTGACATATCTGGTTTGAGGATAATATAATGAACCGTGACAATATTCATCAGTAAATTTTATCATTGTGATTATAAATGTTAACCAAATAATCAGATAAGGATGAGAAGTGATCGCAGTGGTTAAGGACAATATCTCATGTACTACTGCTGATATATTTATGAGAGGAAAAAACAGAACATGAAATTAAGTGTTTTCAATAAACAGTAAATTAGTTTCCAGGTGTTGTGTTTGATTCATTGCTGTTTCTCATCAGCCAAATCACACATGTCTGTCAAAAATATCAGAGTGCACTCCCTGGATATCTCTAGCATATTGCTACTGTTTTGGAGCTTAGCTTGGGTCATGAAAAGAGCGTATCACCTGTAAGTCATGAATCCCAGAAACATAATTTCATACACGCCTATCAGATTTACATTTCTTAATGATATTGTGATTTGTCGTTAGAAACTTCTGTTCTTGTTAATCCTTATTTAGATCACCATTTCTGGGTCTTAATTAGAATTTTTTAATTGGATGGTTAATGAATTCTATCATCCACTTGATCAATTCAGATTTAAATCTAAGAAAAGGTATGAAAAAAGATTCTTGTTTTGTTGTGTTGTTAATCGATGGAAATCAGTAATGAGGTTAACTGAAACTAGTGCATTAAGTGGGACTAATCCTCTCTTTCAGAGTGTAGCCCTCACATGTGGGGACACGAAGCTTGCTTTCTCATTTGAACTTGGAAATCAAGGAAATGAGAAAACTTGGGATGAACAGGCATGATGATGTTCAGATAGTCACGTCAACATAGAAATGAAATTCAATATATATTATTTTTTTTTAAAAAAAGCAACTTACCTCCTAGAAAAAGATTTAATTTCTGTGTAAAAAATTTGGATTTCGTTTTACAAGAAAAAAAGAGAGTTAAACTTGAGCATGGCCAGCAATCTTGGCACTCTCTTATCTTTTCCATCTCCCTTCCCAGTGACCTAACCCCTTGAACATTAACTTCTACATTTACTAATATCTATAAACTACATGATTACAAAAAAATATTTCTCTCTTCACCATTATTTAAAAAATATATATTGACCTACTTTTTGTGATTGCCTTGCCTTTTAAGCACTCCTTTCCCGATTCTTATTTCTCTTTCTCCTTCATTTTGAAACTCTCCCTTTGTTATCTCCACTCCTCTCCCTCTGACATAGACAACCAACTAGCATGCTTGAATGTCCAGGGACAGGTAAGAAGGAATCACCCTCAGAGAATTGAATTAAGATCTATATTCTCTCCTCAAAAGGCAAAACCCTAGCTTCTTCTACCCTATTGGATATGAAGAGCTCTTCTTGACCTCTCTAATCTGTTTGTTTCGCTCTCTATTTGAGATTTTGATAAGAAAAACATGGTATTTTCTTTAAATATCATCTGATATTGTTTTTTTTTTCCTTTTCCGTTGGTGTTTTAGGGAGAGATTTGAAGAGTTAGGAAAGAGGATCAAGAGGGAGAGTGATGCATCTTCTCTTATGGGGAGGAGACAAATGTTAGGTCCTCCTGTAATTTTGAACACTGTTACACCTTGTGCTGCATGTAAACTTTTAAGGAGAAGATGCGCTGAAGAGTGCCCCTTTTCTCCATATTTTTCTCCGCATGAACCCCAGAAATTTGCTGCTGTCCACAAAGTCTATGGTGCAAGCAATGTCTCCAAGCTGCTAATGGTAAGCGACCCTCCAATTCCCTATAACAAAGAATCTGTTTAATTTTCATATTTTGTTTTTCTTACAGATTTTCACATTCTTAATTTTTTTTGATGGATTATGGGATTTTAAAAAAAAGTTATTTTCCTTGGCTTTGTGGTTTGATTATCTAGGAGGTGCCAGAAAGTCAAAGAGTTGATACTGCAAATAGTCTAGTTTATGAAGCAAACTTGAGGCTAAGAGATCCAGTATATGGTTCCATGGGTGCTATTTCAGCCTTACAACAACAAATTCAATCATTACAAGCTGAACTTAGTGCTATAAGGGCGGAGATACTCAGCTACAAATACAGAGAAGCTGCTGCTACTAACATCATTTCTTCTACTCATCCTGCTCTAGTTTCTTCTGCGACCGTGACCATTTCAGCACCATCACAAACGCTTGCTCCACCACCTCCTCCTCCTCCACCACCTCCTCCTTCAGTTGTTGTTTCTTCATCTTCCTCTTCTTCTCTCTATACAGCACCAACTAGCACATCAGGTTATAGCACTATTTCAAGTGATAATAATGTCCCATATTTTGATTAATTTATTCTAGACATAATCGGTTTTTTACACAGTTTCCATTTCATCTGGTATAATAATGTTGCCTTATTATTTATTGTAACTTGTGTAAAGAATGAGAAATCATGGGGAAAGAAAAAGAGAATTCGGGGCATGCATTAAATCAAAATCGTAGTAAATTAAGAACATGAGAACTTCCCGTTTCATAATCTCTAATGACACTGCTGCTTTGTTTTAATCTCTCATCGTGCTTGGAAATTCCTTGCACATTGTTTTGATGAGAGAACCATTAGCTAGCTACCTGTCTAAAATTTCCAAGTATATTTGTTTTTTTTGCTCCCTGTTGGCAGCAACTTTTTCTTTCTTTTTGTATTTCATGATGGGACTCAAAACTTCTCCTTTGTCAACATTTTTTTTTTATAGGAAAAACCAAGTTCTGACCATGGCATCCAAACCCATTTGATGAGACAAAAGAAAAGTAATCAAACTTAGGGAAATTAAGTCATATATTCATCAAGTAATGGAAGCCATTTCTGATTTAGTTGAAAAAGATTTTTATATAAGAAGATTTGGGTGAAAATATTTGTATATCAAAAAGAAATATCTATAAATTTGCCAAAATATTCAAAATGAACGTGTGTTGAATCAATAATCAATTAAAGGTTAAAGATTTGAATGTTTAGCTAGTAAACCATGTTTGTTACCCGAATAAAAATCCTTTTTATATACTTGTAGACTTTTCAATCACTACTAAGTAAATGGAGCAGCACCAACCAAGAAATCCGTTATAGTTAAAATGAAAATCCGCTGATAAAAATCATTAGCAACGTAATTTGCATTGGAAATTATTCGATTCAAATTTGTTATTGCTAATTTATCAGCGGATAATTTGATGTTGATAAATAACAATGGATAATCCGTTGCAGAGCAACTTAATTAGCAATAGAATATGTTGCTTAATTTTGTTGGTAAGTAATAATCAGCAATAGAAATTCTGTTGCCACGCTTTGTATAAATTCACAATGACTCCAATTCCTCTTCCCCTCCTTCATCCCCATCCTCCATCAAACAATCAGATCTCCCCCTGCATAATTTGTTGTAAAATCTCTTTATTAACAACGGATAATTCGTTGCAATATTTTTTATCAGCAACAGAATATCCATTGCAGATTCATTAAATACTTTATTTTATTTTTCTGAATAATTTATTAGTTTTTAGCAACCAATGCAATAGAAAATCCGTTGCTAAGCACAATATTAGCAACTGAATTTTTCCATTGCTAATAGCCTATTTTTTTTATTAGTGGTTGATTAAATTAGTGTTGGTTCAAAGAGAGATCGATTGTATTTAAAAAAATGATTTTTAGGATAATTATGTCATTATAATGTAGAGAGAAGGAAGCTAAACTTGATTGAAGGTTATCCTTTTTTTCTCTATTTTATAGCCCTCCTTTTGTTGAAGGATAAAGAGTTGGCATCAAGATTGTCAAAATCACAATTTTGACATGACACGGAAAACACTTCTGAAACTTGGATCGTAAAATCGTAAAATCATACTTGAAATTTTTCCGTACAAAAATTATAAAATCATAGTTAAAATCTTATAGGTAGAAAAATCATAAAATCATAAGCAAAATATTTTCGAATACAATACAATTATGGACATAAAATTTCATCATCACATGAAATAATCTAAAACACCAGAAAAAATTTAATTTAAAATAAAAAATAAAAAAATTATTATTTTTAAAAAATAATTATAAATTTTAAAATTAATATTTAAATCAATACATAAGTATAAAAAAATTCATTATCTAAGAAATATTCTATGCGTGCATTTAAAAATTTTCATTTTCAAAGTTAAAAGCATTACAATTATTTTTCCAAACAATTTAAATCGAATTACACCATTTAGGGTTCACGCTTGACCAAACCCAAAGATAATTAATTTAACAACTTACTAGACTCCGATGTGATTAGGTCTAACGTTTGAACAAGTCAAAAAATGATGAGTCTATGCACTTGCCACACAGAGTGTGTCTAGTCTAGGTCCAGCACTTAGCCAAATCTGAAGATTACAACGCTTAGGTGAGGCTAAGAATATCCAGAAATAACTCTCTGTTTTTTTTTTTTTTACCATACTTATAAAAGACAATCGCCCTCGAAAAACAAAATAGATGTGGTGGATCCATCATCATCAAATCATGATTGGACGTGTGGTGATTGTAGAGGCTTTGCGTTCACTTAACCTTCCACTAAGTACATGCATGTGTATACATATCTGTCCAGGCCATTGAAAGATCTGAAAATCTTGTTTATAGAACGTGGGGGAGGCAAAAGGTACGGTGGGGGTGGTGATTCTTCCCATGTATATTAAATTCTGGAATTCCAAGAGTCATATTTTACTGCATGCCTCTTCTCTTTCCTTTTCAAATGGCTTTATCAATCCCAGAAAATATGCAATAACTATTTATTTTTATATATAATCAATAGATAATTAGGACGAGATCACATTTATTCCAGCTTCACATGCATTCACTTCCTAAGAGATTTGAAATCGTTAGAACTCTAGGATTCACCAGTGAGATCCACTTGTTCAATCCTTGCCGAGTTCTTACAAAGGATTTTCTTAAGATGAATCCCCACCTCATGCTGACCTCTTCAATTCGTCTCCAAGAAGCAGTGTTGTAGCGCTAGCTAGCTAGATCGATCATCCCAACGTGCTTTATGTCGGCCACAATTGTTTTCAACCACTGTAAGGCAAGGAAACTTTCTTTATTTTGGCACTTCTTTGAGCTATTACTCGATTTATATATATATATATATTGGATTATAAAGGTAGCTCTTCCTCAATCGATAAATTCAACCCCCGATTTTAACATGATGTTATCATCTCATAGACTCCAATTTTATTTTATTTTTATAAGAAAAAAACAACAATTCAACTTGAGTTCTTATCAACAAGTTGATGCTCCGGTTTTGACCGGCCGGTAAGATCAAGCCGACCAAATTATTAAATCAACCCGGGTATTTGACCATATCAATCAAGTTTTTTTCTTCTAACTCAGACTAGTCTAGGTTCTGAATAGCTAAGCCCTAGGTGAACTTGCTAGGCTGGTATATAGGTTTTTAAAACAATGTTTTTAACTTAGAGATGTGTACCTTGTGAGCTGTATGAGATAATTAATGACTAGGGCTGTCCCGATCAAAATGGCAACAAGATTTGATCTGTGAGATGGGGTTTCTTGGCGTGTGGAGCTCAATTGATGAAGCAGAATAAGCAAGGAATAGTTTTGGATTATAATACAAACAAAGCATGAAGAAAGTGTATGCCTAACACCAACTTCAATGCCCAACTCTTTATAAAATGTATAGCGATAATTTGGTTTCACGTCATGGTTGCTTGAAATGTTCGTATCTACTTGCTCTGTCCTTTCCCGTGAATACCACCTTCTTCATGTATTTATAAAACAAATTGATTTCTCTTTCCTTCTCTCCCAGCAAAGTCAAAAATAATAAAACTATTATAAAAGGGATCCTGACGTGAGTAGTGAGAGCACTCTTATCCTTTAAAAAAGATCAGGAGTTTAATTCCTCTTCTTGTATAGAGCCGATTATTTGAGGAGTATTTTCATCTTTTCAGGGCCCACCCGGTACGAACATGGATTAGTTCAGGTCAGCGTTTGGATACCCCGTGGTTTATACCAAAAATAAAAATAAAACTATTAGCTAATATAGGTCAAAGTGGTGTGCTCTCTAGGCATTACATGATAAAATTTCAGAGTCTGAATCAAAAGTAGCGGAAATAATATTTTTTTTGACTGATTTTGCATTTACGAGGGGTTGACTGCTCCTATGTGATTACGGGAATTCCTATACCTTATATAATTAATGAATAATTTATAGTTCCCATTGATTGAGGATGCTCGAACCTCTTTACTAATAAACGATCTTCCAGAGACTTGAATTTCTAATTTGTACACTGCCAACGTTACGAAAGATTTATATTTTTTATAATATAATTAAATATGTGTTTTCAAAATTGCTCAAATATTAATTTCAGCTAATATATTAATATTTTTAGATCAAATAAAAAATATTATTTTACAAATTACAGCTCCATAAAGTCTATAAATATACTCTTGGTAATTAAGTTACTTGGATTAAATATGTAAATACACTCTATAATTAAGAAACGAAGATGAAAAGAACATATCTAAGCATATTTAGATTATCAAACAACCTAATGTTAATCTATTAGAAGATAAACTATAAAAAATAACATTGATGTATTTCTAAGATTTGGGTTTTAGCTTGCTGGGCCATGCAAGGACGGGGCTGGAAAATTTAGTTTAATGGACTGAGATCAAACAATTACTCAAGCATATATCGAACAATTTTGTAGTCCAATGGGCTCTACTCTTCTTCTTCCCCCCTATTTTTCTCATCTAATAAAACAATTGTAGGGATAGGGAATAAATGTTGCAACTTGGGAAAATGTATATAACACACAAAAAAAACTGTGATTAAAAGAATAAGGGTGAAAAATAAAATACAATAAATATATTAGAGAGTATAAAAAAAATTAACATCAAGGGTTAAACAAAAGAGAAAAAACTTAAACAAATAGAAAAAGAAATCAAAAGAATGAGGGAAAAATTAAAAAATAATAACATAAACTTTGATTGAAAGATTAAATTGAACACAACAAAACATTAACAAAAGAGCTAAGGTAAAAAAAAATATTAGAAATCAAAAGAATGAAGATCGAATAAAAAACAATAATACATGACAAATTGTAATTCAATGATGAAATTTAAAACATCAAAAACATTCCTAAAAGGTCCAGGGACTAAAATAAGCAATTAAAAACCCAAGGACTAAAATTGAGAAAAGAAAAGCAAAGAGGGTAAATATGCTTTTTTGTTGGAAGAGATAGAAAAGTAGAAAGAAAAAAATGATTCCATCAACCATCTTAAATATGTATTATTGCCACATTTATATATATTAAAACATAATTAAATATTTTTATTTTACTTTATTTTATATTGAGAGTTGAGATTAATAATAGATAATAAGTCAATTTATAAAAACTGAATCGACTAAAAGAGTCAACTTGGGACCCGTCCGAGCCGAGGCCTAGAACAATTTGGTGTAAGAAAATATAAAGGAAGTATTGACTTGTCTTGATCTAATCAAAAACTCAGGTTGACCCTGACTTTGTGTAAAACCATTTTAAACAATCTCGTTTTGATCCTTATTTTTTTAAAAATCTTTGGATCAAGTCAAGTTGATCCTCGATCCATGACCATGGTTGAGTTATGGATCAAGCTGTAAAACTACAAAAATAATTATTTTTATTTGCATGTGATAATTGAATAATTTGGAAAATAAGAGTTTTTTTTAAAGAATATTCCTTTTAAAATAAAAAATATTGTATTTTTTTTTGTTGTCCCACATGTAAGTTGCAGGAACTTCTTACCCCAAAAATGGAATATCTGAAAGCCCGGTGACTGTCTCGTTCACCGTTGTAATATTTCTCAGCTACTGATCATATAACTATATATAATCAGAACAGCAAACAAAGACCGCCAGGTCTACTTCCTGTCCTGTGGACTTGATGTTAAATACGATCTAACTTCCAATAAAAGAATTAGCAAGTCAACAAAACTTAGAAGTGGAGTAACTTTAACTTGATGAGAACACATCGTCGAGGATGGATTTTTTTGCCTTTCTTGGTGAGTAACTTGATGGGCAATATTGTTGATAAATTTATATCAGACAATGCCGATAACTTAATGGGAGTTTCAACTGATTTCCTCAAATTACTGAAAAAGTTATATTATACCAAAAAAGAAGATATCCATTCAATAAAAAGCTATAATGGACTTGGGGATACGGTGTAGATATACATCTCTTCCTTCCTTGTTAAGTTTTGTTTTTGCAACAAATTTAGTATATCTGAAGTGATGAATGGGAAAGGGTTGATCAAGAAAACCAGCTTCAATATTGAAATATTCAAGTTCATACAGCATAGTAATCCTAACTACGTACGTCCAAGCCCCACCAAAGCATATATATCAAAAACCATCAAAAGTTTGTGAAACCTCACTCGCGAGAAGTAGAAATTAGAGTAGGGTAGATGAAGAGGAGAAGAAAAAAGGGTCGGTCTGCTGCCATTGCCGGAGGCTTGCTGGGACGGATGATGTCTTCTCCATGCTGCGCAAGTTCCTGAAATAGCCAGAAGGATTTGCTTCAAAGTCATCCCTTAGAATGCGAAAATCCTGCCCTGGTGCTTTCATTGTCTTACCTCCAAACCTCTTCTTCTTCCTAAGACATTTGCAGCAGCAACAAATCATCAGGAGACCTATCACAGCCACTGCAACAAGTGCAGTAACGTTTTGTTTGTTAAACCATTTGACCACATATACCACTACATCAGAAGCCATAAATTTCTTTATTAGATCTGATAGCATGTGAATGAAATCAGACACTGCATCAGAAGCCATAAATTTCTTTATTAGATCTGATAGCATGCGGAAGAAATCGGACACTGCATCAGAAGCCAGAAACTTCTTCATAGGATCAGAAACCTGGTGGAAAATTGTGGAAAGAGAAGTTGCTGGTTCCACTGATGAATGCGATTTGTGTAAAAATGAAAGGGCAGGGGAGGGTTATAGATAAGGAAGAGGATAAAGGGGATGTAATTATAGAGAGATAAGAAGGGATCACAAAATGTAGGCATTTGATTTACAGATGTAAGCATTCACTGGATTTGATGTGATGCTCTACTAGCTTTTGACGAAACAAAGCAAAAAGAAAGAAGAAAGATAAAGGAAAACATGCTGGTGGGAGCAATCTTTAATGCCATTGCCACACAATGAAAGTGTAAGCCATTATAGTAGCTTATGGGATCATATATACTTACTATAATTCAAATTACAGAGTCCCGCCATTTTTATTTTTATCAATAAAAATGTATTTTTTATTTTTTGCTTTATCAACTCCAATAAGAAACGATCTACAGGGATCTCTTATTCATCATAGAAATATTTGAACATGACTCAATTCTCACTAAGGTTGTGTTTGTTTCCGGAAAGTGAATTTCGGGAAATCACTTTCCAAACTTTCCCGTATTTGTTTGCCTTCCGGAAAGTTGGTCAACGGAAATCACTTTCCGGTCAACGGAAAACACTTTCCAGTCAAAGAAGAATTTGACTTGGTTTTCAGGAAAGTGTTTTCCGGAAAATTTGGACCGAAAACACTTTCCGGAAGTTGTGAAAAATTTAGAAATATCATTATTTGCTGATTATATCAAATTTGATCCTCAAACTTTTGATTTCTATATATAATTTGTTTTGAAAATTTATTTTTCAATTCCATCTCTTAAAATTTAATTTGATTAATATTTATTTTATTTGAGATAATTTATGAAATTATATTTTTTTTAATTTCATTCTCATTCAAATTTTTAATTTGTAATATTTTTTCCTCATTATTTTAATAAACTTGAAAAAAAATTAATTTATTAATAGATTATTTTCCAGTTCATTTTTCATAACACAAATAAACACTAGAAAGTGTTTTCCAGTTCATTTTCCATAACATCATCAAACATCGAAATTCACTTTTCAGAATTTACTTTCCAGAAATTCATTTTCCTGAATTCACTTTCCAAAAGAAACCACTTTCCAACAAACAAGCGGGGCCTAAATAAAAACATATATACTTAGACGTTCCTCATTTTTACCAAGCTACTCCAACTCTTAGCAAGACAAACACAATAAAAGAATAAAACAAGAAGAGGAAGATTTGACATTCCAATTATGCAAACTAGGAGATGGAAAGATATATGTAGCTCCGCTCTAGTTTAATTTGTTTGGATGGCTGCATTTCTGTCTAATTTCACCGTGAGATCCAGGAAGGGGATCCATATCTCCCATCTTAATCATTGCCACTGCAAAGTTAGAAAAGAAGATATTAGAATTTTTTATACAATTAGTTCTAACCATGAATTGGTTGGAATTCGGTTAAAATATCAAAAATCTTGCACTAATTATCTTCTTTATTTTTTAGTTGTAGACTTAAATATTTGCGATGAAAAACTATTTTGTAAAGTACACCATTTGATATTAAAGTACAATAAATATAGTGCTAAAATTTAGATCTTAAAATGGTTAGAGTTTTGATCAAATAAGATAAAGACCCTCACGGAAAGATATCTACTTCGAAACTTAAAAAAGACCAACAAATAAAAATCTATCTCAGAAAAACAACAATAAAATAACAATGCAACTTTCCTTAGCCAATGTGTACTGGGTGATATGTCTTCCCTTACTAAGGGCAGTGTGTACCCTTACTAAGGGCAGTGTGTACTTGGGGTGATATGTCTTCCCTTACTAAGAGTTATGTACTTGGAATGATATGTTTTCCCTTACTAAGAGTTTCACAGATAATTAGGTTTTCTAGTAAACTTAATACTAGTTGGCGACTCCTAAATTTTATGATTATCCCCTTCTACGGGATAGCCGTGAAAAACCGTCATCACTACAATTAACATTTTTTTTTAACTAAAGGGCTTATACAAACAATCAAGACTTGGCTAACAATATGGGGGGATCTTGAGTTTAAGTCGTGTTATTCAACAATGAATTTCAACTTTTTGTGGAATGCTGGACGTAGGTATTCTTGCTTAAAAAGAAATAGAAAAACAAGATAGGCTTTTCTTGATCAAACGAATGGTACGTGTGACCAATTATTGCTGAAGAATTAATAAGATATGAAAATTCACGGAAGGACATTAAGAAGTTGGAAACATGTCTTGTTCTTTTCATGAGCCACGGTCTGGTGAAGTAACATGGGAACACTTTGGGCCAATGTTTTAAGGAAGCACAGATACAGCTATCAATACGGGAAATCTCACCTTCTTTCAGAGTAACTTTCTGGATAAACGTACCCTCGACGATCGATCAGTTTGCGGTGCTAACTAAACGCATAGTTGGATAACACCATTGCTAGAAGATGGGTCGAAGCTGTTTGGTTCTCTTGGTCAATGGCAGAGGACTAAAAGCTGTGGTTGAGAGCTCGGATCCATTGGGAGCCAATCAGGAATCTTGACGAGTGAGAACAAGTGAATGCCCTCGTATCATGACAATAAATTCCAACCCTAGGAGATTGATCAGCAGAGGTATTCTTTTATAAATATTCTAAACAAATAGTTATGATATGATTTTCTCAAGTCTCTCAGTATTGCTCAATTGATATTAGGGCAAGAGGAAGCTAAAAATATCTTATATTATGATATGATTTTCTCTGCTCTTACAAATTAAATAAGTTGAAGGAACGGGGAGGATTGGTGACTCAATGTTTCGCCCTTAGCATGCAAACAAGATTTTATATCAAACAGGTGCTCTAAGTGTGAAGGAATCATTTCATTTAAAAATTTAAGTTGTTCGGTGAGGTCTCAGGATATGATTTATATTATTCTTTAACACATTCCCTCAAGTGAAAGCTCTTTGAACTTGAAACTTGCACAAGTCTACATTACCTTGTGCTTTGTTTTTATCAAATAGAATAAAGTTTGTGAGATTCGTGTTAGAGAATAATATAATCATATTATAGAGCCTCACTTACAAGCTTAAAGCTTGTACTGTTAAGGAGTCATCTCACCTAAAAACTTAAGCTTGTAAGTGAGGCTCCATAATATGATTATATTATTCTCTAACAATTCGAATTCGTTACCATTTGGTCAACAACGCTCTGATACCATATTAAAAAATCATTTCACCTAAAAACTTAAGCTATTAAGCTGTTATGTGAGATTTCAAAATATAATTTATATTAGTATTTAACAATAAGAATATGAAGTCACTGCCCATTTGATTGTATCGTAAATTTATAACAGTGATTGGCATACTATATACAGAAATTAAATTCCGACCCCTGCACATTTGATGGGTTGCACTGATCAGGAGTGGTTTTTATGCAAATATTTGGAGAAATACAGAGATTAATTTGCTGTTAGTTGAAATATCAGATCATATGAAGGTTCGATGTTGAAATATTAAATCCCATACCCTGTTCTTTTATTTACTAGTTTGTCAGCACAATGTCCTTTTCTCTATAACATGAGAGTACAATAATCTGAAAAGTCTTGGTATGATTGAGCATAGCAGATTAGCATTCGAGTTCTAATTATCATTATCATCGATCCTTGTTCAAAATAAGCTCTTGCACAATTCTAGAGTCCACTCCCACGTAGATGCCTCTTCAACCATGATCCCATGTCATCTCGAGGCTTAATTTACCAAACCAGAGTTCAGCTGTGATGGCTGGCAGCTCCTAATCCAGCTCCACCTTCAAAACCTAACAACAGTTCAACAGCAGACAAAACTGCTTACTTTCGCCAAAAAACTTAAGTGATTTGACTGGCTAAACATGGACTTTCTGGTAGGTGGATGCCTCAACGCACCCATAATTGGCCCACCTATTCATGATCGATAAATAACCAAAAAAGAAAAAAAACACTCTTCTGGTCCTACTTTGATTGTTCATATTTTCTTTTCAATGGTTTGTGTGACTGTGGTGGATTGTTTTGTAAAGCTCTTTTAAAATGATACAAAAACAACTCAGTTCATTGTAAGAAATATGCAATGATAAAATTGAAAGAAAAAACCTCAACTCGACAACTTGTTGAGCCCTAATTTAAAATAAAACATGTGAGATTTGTCTTGGTCAACTTGATCGGCTGAAAAACAATTTTTACAATGGATAAAAAAAATCTTAAAATAATATATATATATATATATATATATATATATATATATATATATATATATAATTCACTATTTATATGAATAGTAAAACAGTAATTATAACCCCAATCTTTTAGATTCTAAAAATAATCACAGGGTTTGTCATTAGAGGAAAAAATATTTTTGATGCCTTGTCTGGAATTATTTAATTAATTATAATTGTTCTTAAGAAATATAAATTGATTAGGATAAAATTTCTCAATCTTACTCCATTAGGATCCAAAAAAATTCTTAAGTGGTGGGTTCCATGTCGGAAAGAAAACCCAAAGTCTCCTCTGAATATGACATTAAGTAAATGTTTTGGAACTACGCGGCATCTACATGTCCTCCTCAACTCGCTAAATTTTACCAGCAAACAGAAGTTATGAGGCTCCTGGTCAGTGCGATCAAGGGTTAAAGTGACAAAATCTTAAGAAAACATCCTTAAAATAAATCAAAATACTCATTACCTCTTATTCATTGTTGCAACCCAAATTTAATTCAATCCCACTAATAATATTTCACACTGACGAAGACATTTTTTGGTTCTCGTTCTGTATCTCATACAAACAATCAACCAAGACTCACCATTAGCAGCAAACCAATATATATATATATATATATATATATATCAAATTTAAGGGTATTAATAGATAGAAATGATCATCAAGCTTCACTCCAGCTTAGTTTGGCTTGCTACATATCTTCCTAATTTCACCATGGGATCCAGTAAGGGGATCAATATCTCCCATCTTAATCATGGCTGTGGCGAAGTCAGAATTGAAGGTTTTAGAATTGCTGCTGTAAGTTCTAACCAATGAATCTGTTGATCCACCGTTAAACAGAACTTGATCAGAGTGAAGGAGACCCTTCTGGTTGATGAGATTCTTGTAATAATTGTTGTCGAATGATGTGGGCGTCTGGACATCCAGAGGTGCTAATTTGCTGTTTCCTGAGGGTCCAGGAAATGGACAGCTCTTTTTCCTTGTGGCAGCAAATGAGCTATCGATATTGGTCTCATTGTAGATGCGAGCTCTAAAACTTGAACACCTTGCTTGCCCAATTGTGTGGGATCCTGGGACCAAAGTTGAACAAGTTCAGAATGAAGCATTCATGGATCCTAAAAATAAATAGAGTGTGCGTGCGTGTTTACCGGAAAGGGCAACCATGTCCTTGACTGAGAGGCCTTTTTTTTTAAACCGTTTAATGAGGTTGCTGAGAGTCGAAGTGGGAGGAGGGATGACCCCACTGTTGGCAGCAGAAAGGCTAGCCGTCTTTGAATCCCTTCTTCCAAGTTTTACATTCCAATTTGGTCCTCCAAGCTGCAAGAAATTAGCAACTTAGTCTCATCAACGAAACATTGAACACGTACAGAAAATGAAGAGAGGAATATTTGAGTACTTACAATCACAGTAGAGTCACGAGCAGCGATGGCTAAGATATCAGCACATGAAACTATGCCAGGGCAGACTTTCTCGACCTGAGACTTGATTTTGGCAACAACATTAAATCCCCTCACAGAATTATTATTTGGACCAGCAGTTTGTTCTCCAGTGAAAGTGGAAGTATCCTCCAGAAGTATCGACCCATCACAACCCTGTCAGAAAGGTATAATAGATTAAAAAGCGCACACAATAAAAAAGTAATTTTGTGTTCCCAACACATACATATTTTCTGATCTTCATAAAATATTTAACCCTTTTCAGTTTCATACGAGACCTATATATCTTAGGAACACCTATTGACAATAATGAAAATCAATCAAATGCTAAGTATTATAATTGATTACTTTCATAAAAATATACTGTTTACGTAATTCAGTTAAGGAAAATAATTAAATTTTACACAAGTCATTACAATTCGAAGTTAATGCCTGTCTTTATAAGAGTTATAGATCCGAGTAAGAGTGGATTGATGTAACAAATGAGACAAGGAAGGAAAAGTGAAGAAGTGACAATCGCCATGATTTCAGCGAATCTATATAATTGTTCAAGTTTGTTTTTTTACCATAGAATTCTCTTACTTTAGCTGTTCATGATAAGAAACACATATTTTATGCAGAGCAGTCCCTTTCAAGATGTAATTTGTCGGTCATATTAATAATACATTGCGCATAGTTAATTTCTGCTTACTTATTTTTAATATTTTTCATGATTTTAATGTTTTAATATTAAAAAACCAAGTTATTTTAATATATTTTCAGATGAAATGCGATAGATAGCTGCGAGGTGCTACACTGTGGTTGATTTTGAAAAGAAAAAAGAAAAATTTCAAAGGAGTTGACGCCATGTAAGAAACCACAGAGCAAAGGAGGAGGAAGAGTTAAATAGAGGGAAAAGGAGAATTACTTTGACGAAACAATCATGAAAGAACAAGCGAACAAGAGAAGCACCCATCCGGCGCTCTTTTGACACTGCAGATTGAACAACAGATTTCACTGCAGTGAACACTTTTGGACAGCTTTTGGAGTAAAAATTCGTTGAGAGTTGAGCTGAGGAGCTGCTTGTGAAGATCACAAAGAAAGCTAACGTAAAGATGGCCATGGAAGAAGAAAAAGAACTTGGTCTAGCCATTTTGCTGATAATGGCTAATAATTAAGCAAGTTTCGAGTTGACTCCAGGAAGGAGGAGATGGTGAGGTATATATAGGAGGTTATGAAGGCTTTTCTTGGCAAGGCAGGTAACCTAATCTCCAAATAAAAGGACAGGAAGAAAGACTAGTACGAGTACATGCATGGCATGGTATGGTATGACAATTTCTACGTCTAGAAAGGAAAAAAAAAAGCAGAAAAAAATACAGTGATCAGCTAGGACCTTGATTTTGATTGATTGAAAAGATGACACTCCGTCTAAGAACACGTTTATATGGATTGAACTAGTCGAAAAGTGGATGTAGCAAGCACCATATTTGTCAAAAAATAGGGTCCATAAACATTTAATTAAATATTAATTGTGGACCATTACAATTAATGATTGTTTCCTTTGTAATCTAATCTAGGTCTTATGCTTGTAGACAATAATAATAACTGCATATTTGAATATTAGATTTATGGGATTGTATTTTGTGATTTTTATTAATTAATGTTTTGTTCTTTTTTTATTAAAAATTTCATCACCTAGATTAGAATATAGGATTGATAAGTGTGACTTAGTTGAGTCGATTTTTTTATCCTTTTTCCTCTTTTTTTTAATTTACTCTTCAACTTTGATTTGATTAGTAATTAGATCTTATGATTTATTTTGATTTACTTTATATAAGATCATGTACATCTCATGACTTGGGCCGCATGTTTAGATGTTTAACTTAGGATTTTTTCAATTTAATCTTTCAATAATAGGATGATTGGGAGTTGAACTTGATAATTTGTTTCAATTTGCTTTCTATTAGATTGTCTCGGTCTCATGAGTCGGGTCATAGATTTGGAAGATTAATTCATGTGGATTAAAGTCCAAAATTTTTTGGTATTTTTAATTGATTTTTTTTCAATTTTATTTTTAACATTTAATTTATTGAAAATTGAGTTTCATTATTTATTTTGATTTAAGGCGACAGGGTTTAAAGCAGAAACTTCAATTATGTATTAAGTCTAAAACTTTGGAGGAGTTGATGAAATTTTAGGAATAATTAGTTTACAATGTTGTGCTATGATACGAGTTGAATCAAATTATTTGATATTTTTATTAAATTCAGTACAATAAATAACCTTGAAACCGTCAAATTTGCATTAATTTGGTACCAACTAAAATTCAAAGCAGTACAAAGGGCTCAAATCCATTCTTAAGAAATATTATGATGCATAGAAATTCTAACGAATGGAGGGGAGAAAAATCAACGGTGCAAAATGCTGTATTAAATAAAAGAAAGAAAATCAATCAAGGGAATTTAATTTTCTAGGCAATTAAAGAAAGGGTAATCCATCAAACTGGTGTCCATTAACTTTAAGACATTGATATTCTAGTTAGCTAACCAATTCAATGACAGAACTACTTTATATTTACGTTGGCAGCCTTCCTTTTGTTGTTGGATAAGTAAACTGCAATATGGTCCTTGACGCCCGGGAGTGTTGTCAACTTCCCCGGCACTAAACTATGTGACCGTTTACTATTGTGATCCGTCAATTTTTTATCATCTTAAATGAATATGTTTGTGTGTGTTTTAGATCATTTTGATGTGCTGATTTCAAAAATGATTTTTAAAAAATAAAAAAATATCATTTTGATGTATTTCGACACGATAAATATTTTGAAAAGCTACCGCCACCACACTTACAAACAGACCCATATTTAATTTCTTAGTTGCATCTGTTTTCCGGTAACTCTCTTCATTATTTTCATATGATTGTTGCGTGTAATAATGTGATTCGTCAAAGGGATGTAGCATTATCTCTTGATAAAGTTCAGAAGGACATGATGTTATGACAGAAGACTTGTGATCTGCATAACAAGTTTCGAGTTCAAGTCAGAACGTGTATTTTATAAAAACAAAAATTTTACTTGCCCACAAACATTGCTTTTCTAACTACCTTTTAAAAACATATTTATTTAAAAATATATATATCATTACTTTAAATATTAAAAATCACTAGGTGTTAACCAAATCTACAGGGGCATGTGGTGGATAGAATTCCAAGCTAGTTGCCTATAAGGGGTTTTGTAGCTTGTCATTTAATGTCTCCCCCTCTCTAAGAGGTCCAACTTCTCTTCTCTTTTGCTGCCTGTATTATTAGCCATCAGAAACTTCTCACTAGCAACAATGATCATTATTTTTTTTATCCACGTGTTTTTAAGATATTTTTAGCTTAAATAATATTAAATTAAACTATTTTAAGATCGTTTTATTATTGTGAACAGTTTTTTCTTTTCTTTTATGTTTTAATTTAATATTATTAAATTTGGTCTCATGAGAAGGTAGATGCCAGATGCAAGTCACCTCTTTCACTTGAAGCTAGTTCTTGCCGACATATTGATTATTAATAAGATTTACAATTTTAATTTTCAAATCTTCATTGCCAGTTGGTTCTGATTATTATAATACCTGAAGAAAAGTCAGAACCTACTCCTCGACAAATTATTTGTTGAAGACTCCAAACATCTTTTCCCATCAATGCAAAAACATTAAGTTAAAATGGATTATAATAAACATTCCTCGGGGTTATAAGAAATGGTCAACGCACTTATTACAAGAAATATCTACTCACTACGTCCCCAGTAGGTACACGCCAAGGAAATAATCTTATGGCATTGAGAGTCGCTCTAATTTGATAAATATTTTTATTTAAAAAAAAACCAAATTGGTATTTTTTAATAAAAAGATAAAAATAAAAAGTCAGAAACATTTTCTCTTGAATTCAAATCCAAAATAGTAAGCAGGGATAACCCACAAACAATGACTGTATTGTGTGGTGTGCTCAAGATAATAAAATAATTAGAAAACTAGTTAAAACTTACGTACCTTTCAAATCATTGCTGGCGGCTTTTTCTTGCAAATAGTCTAAGAAACTGTTTCGAAAGAACTTGATATACTGTTTTTCGTTTAAAAATTGTTTTTAAGAAAATATATATATATATATATATATATATATTCACTTTATTTTAAATTAAGTTTAATATTTTTGAAAAAATAATTGTTAGTTTATTTTAAACTAAAAAGTTTTATTGTTTCCAGATAATTTAATGTACTGTGTTAGAAATAAATTTAAAAAAAATAAAAAAAACATAATTACAATACATTTCTAAACTAAAAACATTTTAAAAAAACAAGGCAATTTTGAGAAAAACAAGTTGGATCCAGCCAGAGTTCTTTCACAAGAACCCATTAATGAAAATCTTGAGGCGAGGAAGCTGCTTGTCGATATCAAAAGACATGAAATCTGACCGAACAGCCATAAATTGTGCAGCATGTGATATAAAAGTAGAATTTGACTATACGGGCTTGAGATGTCTATCGATCCTGTGGCCAACAACTTGATTTAGTTAGGTTTACCGATTGCATTGTTTTATCCTTTTATTATGACATGATAAAAATAAAAATAAAAATACAAATACAAATCGGAGCACGTTAGGAATCTTGACGAGTGAAAACATGGACGACATTTTACTTAGTTTTAAATGAGGATTAGGAGAGTGGTAGCTGGGGGGTGGGTCAGCATCTATTTTCACAATTATTTGCTAAGAACACTTCTTAATGAAAGTTTATTGGAAGGATTGTTGACTCGTAGTGTTTGAAGACAAGTTTGATACGACTTTGACCCTCGAAATTAAAAAAATAATAAAATTACTTATCAAATGAGCACAATTAGGGTTGAAGAGTTCACTCTCAAATGGCTTCACAAAACCATATATCTTTCAAATTACGACTTCATCATTTTTCATTGCTCATCATCTTCACAAATCATTGCGAAATGGAATGGTGATTTTTCTATTTTTTAGTTTGGCCCTTGAGGTTTTGTTTTGTGCAGTTGAGCCCTATCAAACCAAAATTAGCATCCAATTGCATTTTTTTTTTGAAAGAAGAGTTTAATTGAAGATATGGGACTAAAGTGAAAAGAACGAGAAAAATAGATGACGTTTTAGTTCCCGATAGTTTTTAGCTATTAGGCAATCGATCCTTTTAGGTTTCTAAAATTCAATTTTAATACAAAAATTATTTTTTTTTTCTTTCTATTTTATATATGGTTTAAAAAATTGATAAAAAAAATATTAAATCCAATTGAGTTTATTCAAGTTGAAAGTTTAACAGTTTAAACCGCAATATCCAAGATAACATTTGTTTTTCTTTTGTTCAATGCTTTTTTTTTTTGTACCTATCACAATTTCCCTACCTTTTCAAAATGTATTTCATACAAAAAAGATTATCATGCATTTTATTGTCATGTAAATAAATATATATATCATGTAATTTATTGTACATGAGTTATTTTAAAAGATTTAATATTTTAATTTTAATTATTTCTTGATCAAACATCAGTTTAACTAATTAAGCACATGTGTAATTATAATTTATAATTGAGTTTTTTTATATCCAAGAGTATATAAAAGCTATTTTTTTGAAAAAATTATGTTTATCTCGTGGCGAAACGTGAGTACAAAACTAATTATAGTGATTTATGATACTCAAAACAATCAATTTTATATTCAATATTTTTATTTTTGAAATCATAAAAATAAACAGAAATATCTTGGATCATTTGAACCTAACGTGGTGGATTAATTTCTGAATTAATTGCAATTTGATTAGAAAGAATGCATTTTCAAGAATAAAATTCGTATTAACCGAAGATGAGAGCACCGTCCTTCCATGCAATGTTGAGAAGCCTAGGCCCAATTAAAACCCACAAAACCTAACTGTGAGCAGCAAACAGAAAAATTAAATTTCACCACGAATGAACTTACATCAGCGCACATCAACGCGTAGGCGCGGGCCGCTCTCACCGGAGTGTGAAAAGCCACTGCAACCGAACTCTGCCGGCAACGACCTAGAGTCATCTCTCCTCCAAATATTCACCGATCACCACCGCACCTCCCTCCGTCTCCGGGAAATCACGGGTGAGTTGCAGTTTTTCTCCCTCTCTGAATTTGGTTTCAGAGTTTTAAAATTTTAGGGTTTTAGTGATTGAGACAGAAAAAGCGAAGAAAGAAGCTGTGAGGGTGGCGGATTTGTTGGTGGATGAAGTGAATGGAGGAGTGCAAGAATCGTTTGTTAATGAGAAGAGAATTGAGATGGAGATTAGAGGTTTAGCAGCAAGTATTGTAAGGTTTATGAAGCAGAGTGATCAGTGGCTTACCGCTACTCATTCTATTAATACTGCTATTAAGGTCTGTCTTTCTCTTAATCACTCTTTACTTCTTAATTATTGGGATTTTAAATTTATGATTGAATTGTGGATTAAAGAATTCAAGTACGATTTTGCAATCAAGGAAGGGGAAGGACCATGTCCATGCTAAGTGTGTTGTCAATGTGATCATCTGGGGCTCTGTGTGTCCTACACGCGCAGTGAACCCCGCATGTACCATTGCGGGGTGGGTTATTATGCGGGTTAGGATAAAGCATCAATTTCTTGTTCGTAAGCCTATACTCCACCTTTTCTTGCTGTCCTCACCTTGATGCTTAGAAAGTCAATTTTGTGTGATCATGGACAACTACATATGCTAAGTAAGAAGGAATGATTGGATTGATGGAGTGAGTAGTGCTAATTCTTCTGCTGCTGTTTAAGTGTCAACTCAAAGCGTTTTCTTTTTCTTTTTCATGCTGTGCCATAGGAGATTGGGGACTTTGAGAATTGGATGAAGACAATGGAGTATGACTGTAAAAGCATAACCACAGCGATACACAACATTCACAACGAATGAACTTGCAGTTGAAAAGTATGCTTTTTACTATTTTTGGCTGAATGGAGAAATTTCTGCCTCGGACAGATGATTTACCACAAGTTTGTGTTTACTGTAAACTTCACCATGTTTGCTTTACTAGTTCCTTATTGTATTCATGAACTATTGTCTGTTTTTTAATAAAACAATTCTTTGCAGTTCCACGTGCCCAATTGATGTTTAGATTTTTGTCTCTTTGCCTACTTGTGTTTGTCATGAGCTGGAGTGCAAAGGCAGATCCTATGAATCGAAATTAATGGAGAACTCCTCAGAATTCTTTCTATATAACCTGGGTTGACATTTCAACCCAGGATGCCAATGTCCTCTGGAAATCTTAAGCTTTGTTTCCCATCTGCCATCCAATCAATGTACCACTCCTTTAACCCTTTCATTTCTCTATCAAATGACTTGCGAAGGAACGGAAGCAAGAAAAACGAGGAACTGCTCATTCGCAAATACCGAAAGGTGGAGTCTTTTGCAATGGCTTGAACCATGGATCATTTATGAAGTGTGAATGATTCTTTATTTACAAGCGAATGGCGGGCTGTATGCAAGTTTGAATGATAGGTCTTGTGAATGGGTGCCATGGCCCACCACCTCAAACAAGTAGTTTTAATCCAGTCTTCCAGCTGAAGTAGTTTGCTAGTAAACGACCTACGGTTCATTTGCATAAAGTAATTGCATGGTGGTTAGCCCCTCTTAAAACGAATGCCAGTCGTTTCCATTGCAGAAATTGCAGAAATGCAACGTTGTTGTTTGGAAACCAAACAGATTTCTGACAGACTTCTCTGCTTCCATGATCAAGATGGGAAACATGAAGCCTCTCACTGGAACTGATGGAGAGATCAGAATGAATTGCAGAAAAGTTAATAACTAAGCTTTATATATATCGAGTGTGCATTGCCTTATTGCGTTGAAATTGTCTGTCATTGTGTTAATTTCAATCTTTTCGTTCGTTTGTATGTTTGCGTAATGTCATTTCACATGTAAAATTGTTTCCGAATTCAAGAGTTTTATACCTTCGTCGCAGAAGACAATTGAAGACATCATAAAACATGAAATTTATGAGAAAAGCCAGAAATGTAATAATTTCAATCATGTCCAAATTAACAACTCACAGAGGTGCATGCAAACGAGGTTCAATTGGACGAGTTATGTTTTTGCTGGAATGGACCGCGGGCTTGTGTTTTTGTGGCCCGAGGTACATGGTGCTTAAGTTAGTTTGAGACTATGTATGTATGAAAAAATTAAAAAATATCTGTATAATAAAAAAAACAGTAGGATAAAATATGAAAAATAAAAAATATTTGTACAGTAAAAAAAGAAAAAAAATACTTACAAAAATATAAAATAAAATATGCATAAAAGGGTTCATCAATTGATTCTTGTAATCTTATCTATTTGATGCTTGGTAGGCCAAGATAGCTTATGGCGAGTACTTACAAAAAAAGATCGAGTAATGAATGTGGGGACTTCTCAATGCTTAAATAAGTATTTTTTTTATAGTAATATTCTAGAGTAAATGAAAATCATGAATCCTTTTTATAAAGATCTCATGGCATATTTGTAACCCACGAGTCTAGTTCTTATACGAGGAGAAGGGACTGAAGTATAATTTTATCTTTTCGATATTTTAAGTTGGATTATGAGTTGCACTCCACTGATTTTATATAGATAAAAGATAGAGACATGAAATAGTTTAATAAACCTAGGGGTACTGTAGTGAGAGTAGGAGGATGAGCCCATGGAGGTTGGGTTTGTCTCCAATGTTAAACTTGTCTTTTAGGTCGAGCTCAATGAAAGTGAACACTTGGGAAAACCCAATTTTATAGGGTTTGTTAAATTTGGGTTTACTAGTAGCCCAAGTCTTTGCGATATAGTATAATGGTGAGTTTTGCCTGTATAAAAAAAGGTATAAACAGAACTAAAATCATTTGAAAAATAAAATAAAAACAAGAGTGGTTCTCTTTTTTTAGGCATGTTCATAAACAAAACTCACAATAATCAAACCTCTCTTATCTAATGAAACTATTTGATACCATGAATAGTTATTTAAGAATACAAACAAATATTCTGAGGGTTTGTACTTAAATTTACATCGAAAAGTGAAGAGATTTGATTATTTGTTTTGATCATACGAATATATCTATCCTTGTTCGATCGGAAGCCTCGTTAACAAGGATAGATATATTAGTAGTTAGTTGTTAAAACTAAAAGGCTAATTATTTAAACTTAAGGACGAGCTTTATAGTTAAAACAATTTATTTCCTTCCTAAATTTTCCAGATTAAGATTTTGGATCAACACTTTTGAATGCATCAAGTTAATAAGGAAGATAAAATGGGTTATGAAAAAATAGATTTATGGCCAAGAAGTGCTTTTAAGATCCATTGAGCCATCGCAGTACGTAGCATGTGATGCATATTGCTTATAGGAAAACATCAATGTCATCAATGAGGCCAAGAGTTAATGGAGTCGGTTTGGCCATTTCTTAATTTTTTACGTAAGGAGGAGTGTGCATGAGGGACAAACGTTTTACACAACAAAACTATTCAACTGGTTCAAATTATTTCTATGATGTTTGGTACATGGATCACTATCTGGCTAATATTTTGTGGCTGTGAGTACTCTCTGCTTCATTTTATCTTGGGATTATGCCGTCCACGAACAAAATGAGTACTGTCTGCTTCACCAGCTGGCGTTGCCAATAGATCTTTACGAAACAATTGAAGTTATCTATTGGAAAAGGTGAAAAACATGTCACTTCTCTAAATCCCTTAAATTTAAAAGATCATTTGGTGTTTGTGTTCACGAAGAATATACAGGAATCTCTAATTGCTAAACTGAAGGGAATTATGATCTCTCTTATTTTACAATGTATTTCTGGATCTAAACTTTCAATACTTGTCAATGACTCAACAAGTTCGGAGGTTAGAGTGGAGAAGGAATTATGTCAGGATGACCCGCTATCACCCATGTATTTTTTTACCTAGCAAGTTACGTGGTTTCCTTGGAGAGACGATGTGAGAGAGGTGTGGGAATTGGATGAACGGGAGGTGAAGAGCTTGCTAGGTTGAAAGTGTTGATGATTCTGTATATATAAAGGACAACATCTGGCTAGGCCGGACAACATTGATTATGCATAAGATTCTTATATCAAAAGTAAACAAATGGACGTTGATGACTAGTTATGTTCGTGTTCCAGATGGAATCAAGGATATCTTAGCACATCTCTTCTTTTATTATTTGTCTGTCTCTTGAAGTTCAATTTGACTATAAATTAATTTTATTTGATCACCACGGGTAGTGAGCAAGTAAACTAAACACATGACACTAGTCCTAATTGGCATCTTGATAATATTGACCAAATGGTGAATCTTAAGGTGTAATCTTGAGATCATTGGGGCGAGAAGGCCACTTGGTGTAAAATGAGAAATCCAGCATTAGTTTCATTAGGAAAACTTGATTTCCAAGAACAATCAGGGAGAATTTTGATTGGTTTTGATAAAATCTTTTACATTTCCCAAAAGTATACGGTCATGCATGGTCCAAAAAAATGGATGGTTCACTGTCCTTGTGCTGCAATTAAACAGTGTCGGCAGTTTGATTCGGGCGAGAAGAATGATGAGGTTCTCATATTGGTTAGTGTATGTTCAGTGTTTAACATTGAAAGGTCCTGTTTGAGAGATAAACTCTTTGAATCTTACGTGTTGCTTCTCAAATTTTGACCAACTTATTTTTTATGTTTCGGAAGAAAAAGAAAAATAGAAAAAAATAGAAAAAATAGAAAAAAACAAAAAAATCCAAAAATATCTTGTTAAAGGGCAAAATTGAACAAATTGAGATTTTAACAGTCAATTCAGGTTGAAATAGCACAAATTGGAAATGAAGGATCGAATTGAAACAAACATGCAAGCTGAAGGCTGATTGTGAATTTTATCCATGAAAAAACTCTATAAATAGAGTGCATGGCCACAAGAGGAAAAAAAAAAAGAAAAAAGACTCTCACTCTCACTCCTACCCCAAAACCCTAAACTAAAAAAAACCTAATATCTCTTTCTCCTGGGGCTGCAGCCGCCGGCCCTTGAAGGTTTGGCTGCAGCCCCATCCTCTCATTTCAGTCCCACCATTTTTCTTTCGTCTCCATCTCCCTTCCTCGCGGTCGGCAGACCCATTTCCCATTTGTCTTTTTGTTTTTATTTTCAGCCTTCCCCCGCTAGCGTCCTTCTCCGGTCAGCCCCTTCACTTTCCCTCTCCAGCCGACAGCCCCACTCTCACCAGCCTTCCCTCAAGTCTGCGGCCCAAACACCATGACAACCTCTCAGCCACGGTCTCACTCTCCTTCCCCTCCAGTTCCCTCAGGCCAGTCATCCGAAGCCGAAGTCCTCTCTGTCTCCAATCACCATTTTCCCCATTTCCTTTGCTCTCTTTCTCTTCCCTTCGCTCAAGCCACAGCCAGCCACCATTCTCTTTCCTACACAGCAGCCCACCAGCCTTGAAGAAGAAGAACAAACCCGAGATTTGAAGAAGAGGAGAACCGATTGATTTGTGTTTGTGTTTTTGTGCTTTGGGTTTGTATTGCAGATGGCCATTGAAAGCCACCACCGGTGGGAAAGAAAAAATGGAAGATCTACACGGCCCCAGCAACCACCATCAGCTCTGACCGGCGACAGCCTCCTCCACAGCGCCCTCAACCATTTGAAGACAGAGGAGAAAATAAACCAAGAAGAAAAATGCATATCCGGAGGGAAGAGGAAGCCGAGACGTTGATTGTTTGATTTTATGCTTGTTTTGGTTATCTTGTATTTTGCAGGTCACTATGAGCTGCACGCCGGCGAGAAGAAGAGGAAAACAGAGAGGTAGAAGGGAGAAAGCAGAGGAAGAAGAAGAAGGGCAGATCTGATGAGACTTTTGATTTATTTTTTTGTGGGTCTTGTTTGCTGTTCGTTGTAGTTTTGCAGGTCGCCGGAAAGCCATCACCGGCGAGGGGTTGAAGAGAAGAGTCCGATCCGTTTGCCCCATTGTCCAGCCGGCCATTGATGGTGGCGCATGGCCGCACGCGCCGACAGTGATGGTGGCGCGTGGGCAGACGCGCCACAGTCCTCCTGCGGCCATTGCTCCAAAAATGCTTCCTAAGGCCCTTTTTTGTAATTTTCTTTTATATTCATGTGTTTATTTGAACTTTTATTGTATTTCAAATTATTGTTAGAAAGTGTAATGAAAAAGATAAAAAAAGACAATGTGTGTGTGAGTTGTATTTTATTGTTAAAATATGATGAAAAAAAGAATGAAAAAGAGATTGTGTGTGTGTGTGTGTTTTATTTATCTCTTATGTTGTTTTCTTAAGGAAAAAAGAATATAAAATAAAAAAATGTGTTTTCTTTGTAAAAATCCAAAACCAATATTTCAAAAGTATAAAAATCTTTTTTTGGAATTTATTATTCACAGCTAATATTCGGATAAATAAATGTTAAAGGTTTATACCCAGAATATTCGGGGAAATGGTATGCTATTATTCACTTTTCGGTGTTTGGATAAATAAATTTTATCCAAAATATTCAGCGGGAATAGTAAGCTATTATTTACTTTTCGGTGTTTGGATATATAAATTCTAAGTAGTTTATCCAAAATATTCGCCAGTAATGATAATAATAATCAATAAAATTCATTGGATATTTTCTAAGAAATAATCGATTTTTTAATTGTTATATTTTTGTGAATAAATAATTACGACTTATTGAAACATTTTAAATCACATCTAAATAGACAATGCAGACTTACCTCGGTAAGGCGTATTAGGAGTGCTAATACCTTCCCTATCACGTAACCAGTCCCTTACTCTTGAATCTCTGAAGCGGACCAAGTACAAATCGGGTGTTCTAGCGACCCTTAACGCAAGGTGGCGACTCCTCATCAAAACTCCACATTGCGAGCCAGGATCCCTCCGGGGCCGCTGCAGGACGTCGCGACAGAATGGCGACTCCATCGGGACGGTATTTTTCCGAAAAATATTGGACTAAGCTTTGAATATTTTGATGTGATTTATTTGTTTCAATCTGTTTGAATTTTTGTGTGTTTACTTTTAGCAAGTCTTTTGTATTTTTAATTCGTGTATATGTATATATGTTCATGCGTTAATTTATTTCAATTATATCATTGTAGTTTGCAACTTTAAGTTACGTGGGGGACTAGCGACTTACCTATGACTTGAGTCAAGGTTTAAGTTTGTGTAAACCCCAACTCTTATCTGAGAGCTTAGATGGTAGTGGTTGGTATACGTACCATCCCATTATCTGCTAAGACCCCAGATTGCCTTTACGAAGGTGATCACTGGGACAGCAAGAGACCCTGTTTAGAGCCAAAAATAGCAAACTCTTCGCTGAGAGCTTAGATGATAGTGATTGGTATACGTACTATCTCATTATCTGCTAAGACCCTATATTGCCTTTACGAGGGTGATCACTGGGACAACAAGAGACCCTGTTTAGAGCAAAAAGTAGCAAACTCATCATTTGTTGTGTAAACCCCAACTCTTCGCTGAGAGCTTAGACGGTAGTGATTGATATACGTATCATCTCATTATCTGCTAAGACCCTATATTGCCTTTACGAAGGTGATCACGGGACAACAAGAGACCTTGTTTAGAGTCCAATGTAGCAAACTCATCATTTGTTGTGTAAAGATTAGAACCAATCATTAGTGTGTGTGCTACCTTCATTCTGTTTTGCATTAAGGCAAACTCTTCCCGAAGCAATTTAAATTCAATAAGTGACACAGTAATCATCACTTAGGAAATTTGCATTGTTGGGTTTAAGCAGAAATACAGTTTTTGTGTATCATACAATTGTTAAAAGCATGTGTCACTTCTCAAAGGACGAGTTTGTCAAAAAAAAAATAAAAAATAATAAAAAAAATAAATAAATAAATAAAAAATTGCATATGCATTTTTATATGCATTCCCATAGTTTTGTGTATCATACAATTGTTAAACACATGTGTCACTTCTCAAAGGACGAGTTTGTCAAAAAAAAAAAAAAAAAAAAAAAATTGCATATGCATTTTTATATGCATTCCTAGGGTTTTTGTGTATCGTACAGTTGTCACAAGCATGTGTCACTCTTTGAAAGACGATTTCGTCAAAAAAAAAAAAAAAAAAAAAAAAAATTGCATATGCATTTTTGTATGCATTCCCATAGTTTTTGTATATCATAGACGAGTTTGTAAAATTGTTTTTGCATATGCATTTTAACATTCATTCCCATAGTTTTTGTATATCATGTAATTGTTACGATCAAGTTTCACTCCTAAACGGGTGAGCAAAAAAAAAAAAAAAAAAAGAAGCAAAAAAAAAAAAAGAAAAGAAAAAATCATATGCTTTTCAAGATGCATTCTCACAAGTTTTTGTTCATCATGTAATTTTTATGATCACATGTCATTCCTCGAAGGAGTAAAAAAAAAAAAAAAAAAAAAAAATCAGCATGCATGTACATTTCTGCACGCCTTTCCATAGTTTTTGTTTATCATGTAATTTTTATGATCACATGTCATTTCTCGAAGGAGCAAAAAAAAAAAAAAAAAAAAAAAAAATAGTCAGCATGCATATACATTTCTGCACGCATTCTCATTGTTTTTGTTTGTCATGTAATTTTTATGATCACATGTCATTAAAAAAAAGTCAGCATGCATATACATTTCTGCACGCATTCCCATTGATTTTGTTTATCATGTAATTATTACGATCGCGCGTCCTTCCTCGAAGGTTGAGCCCGTAAAAAAAAACATGCATATAAATCTCAACATGTATTCTCACAGTTTTTGTTTAGTATGCAGTCATTACAAGCACGTGTCGCTCTTTAAAGGGCAAGTTTGTAAAAAAAAAAAAAAAAAAAAAACCAAAAAAACATGCATATGCATTTCAACATGCATCTCCATAGTTTGAAATAGGGGTCCCTCAATTTGTCATCCTCCGAAGAGTCAAGAGTCATTGGACATTGGATATTGCTGAGAAGAACTGGTTCCGATACAAAGTCATCATTCATGTTTTTTCTGCAAGCCCACAACAAAGTTCTCTGCTCTCTAGTGAAATCAAGTGCGGCATATGCCCAAATATTGTTTGGAGAGTGTTAGTGCAATCATCAATGGGGATTGTTGGAAATTCATGTTTTCTTTTGAAGGAGTGCGAGTAGTCCATTTTCAGAAAGCAAGCATCAGTGAAAGAAGTTGTCTGCCTGTTTAAAGTATCAAATTGATTTCTCTCCAGATCAGATGGAGTTATTGCGGCACTGTCAAATCAGAAAGTTTTATGCCGCCATGCACAGAAGACCATGTCATTTTGAGCACAATTTTGCTTGTTAAAGCGAAGATGAATATCTTGAGTGAGAAGGCATAGTACGATACTGTTGAATTTGTTCCGGTGTCTGAGAAGTCAAAGTATGTGCACTGCAAGATTACATTGCTCGAAGAAGCGAATTTTCTGCCAGAAGAGTCTTTTTGTCGTATGATAATTTTTATGATTTATGCATTGTGGTGTGTGGTGTTTTGACAAGAGTGCTTCCGAGCTTGAATCACTTTTTATGACCAATGAGGAGCGCGGTAAAAAAATCAGTGACATAATCTAGATGAGAGAGATGATCAGTTGCAAGAATATCAGTTATCAAGTGTGAAAGTTAACCAGCAAAAGACAAGTCAAGTTTTGTGGGGAATGTTATCGTCAGCAGTGTCAGCAATAAATCATCGCGAGCATAAGCGAGATCAATTAGTAGTGGCAATACATAAATGTTTGTTTGGAAAGCCTCGGAAAAGTGTCGCATTGTCAGTGACTTTCTCATGGGATTTCATCTGTTATCGCTTTGTTTTGGGGTTAAATCATCATTTTCATTGAAGTATGTGTTTTCCTTGTCTTTTTGTTGTTTTGAAATCAAGAGATGTTTGACATTCTTATTTTGGATAAAATATTTTGATCAAACTCCAACATGCAAAATTTGAAGTTCTCATTTTTGAAAGTATTTTGATTGCAAAATTGACCCAACTTTTGTTAAAAGACATGATGATCAATATCATGCGACCGAACAATTTTTGAGCCTATACACCGAGTTTTTGAACCACATCATAGTACTAAGCTTTATTAGTATGCATATTGACATGTAATGGATTTGGAACTTATGGATCCGTGAATCATGACTCTTGCATGTCCAAATCATTACATTGGACGAGGTCAAAATTTATCAGTTAAAATCAATTTTGCTTGAAATGATAAAAGGCCATCTTTGTTTATTTCCTTCACTATTCTTGAAATATGTATCCCTTGTTAATCCCAATTTGAGCTTGATATTATATTTTTTGAAAAACACCCGACATGGATCACACCCTCACACTGGGGGCAAATACATTGGGGGCAAGTACAGTAGGGGACAATAGGAGATTGTAGTTTGAGGATACGGTGACAACATTAAGAATCAATAGAATGGAGGATGTTTAACGATGAAAACCCAACATTGAGAGCAATTAAATTGAGATAGGACATGACAAAAACAAAGAGTCAATGCTAAAGACAAGTTCAAAGAAAAAAAAAGAAAAAAAAGAAAAAAAAAAGAAAAAAAGAAAAAAAGAGAATATTGAACTATGCCATGTCCGTTAGTATTTGTGGTCAAACCTCATGGGGAAAGAAATGTTAATAAGATTTTTGAGTCTTCAAGATAAGTTGTCCATCAAATGAAGATTGTGCAGAATTGTTTTGTTATACTATGTTGAGTACAACAAGAGATGAAATAACATTAGATGACAAATGATGGTTCGAGTTTTAGAATCCCCTTTTAAGTTTGAAATTGTCAATGGAAGGAATGACATGGTTGTAGAGATTCCTAGAGCATTGGTTGATTGTTAAAGAATCATGTTGAGATAATTAACGTATTTTGATGTGCTCTTTTCTACTAAGACAACAAGAGCAAAGGAGTTAATGACTAGATGATGGTGATCCTAGGTCTTCGAAACCCTTAAACACTTTTTGAGCCTATGAATATCCCTTTCTTTTATAGCCATGAACCATAGCCTCATTACATGCTTGTAAAAGTCCTTCTTGATCAAGCGAACAATTTTAATTGATAAGTGGCGCTCTCAAAATTTGTTAGAGTTTTTCCATAAGGGTTATAATTTCATGAAAAAGTTGCAAGTTGTTATGCACATTAATAAGGTAAGTACTGAAAGATGAGACAAAATTTTCAACTGAAAATCAAGTTTTTACTCAACTCTAATTGTTTGAAAACCACAAATCATCACTTCATCATGTACCATCAAAGGACATGCCCCAAAATCTGAAATTAGAATTGAAACCCAAAAAAAAAAAAAAAAACCATAAAAAGACAATTTCAATCTCATAATGAGTTAATTGTTGTTTGCAAAATACAAAATATTTCAGGTCTGCATTTATTGGATATCGTGTGTTGGGTATTTGACCAAATGAATTTGATTTTCAACAAATGGCATCTCTTTGATTTTATTTGCAATGACTAGACTTTGGAAGCACATGATCTTTGAAATCAGTGACTTAATTCTAGAACAAGAAAGATTTAGAGAAAATATTGACCGGATTTGAAGAATCCTTGACATTGACAATTCTCAGCTATCATCGGAATGCTCAGCAGTTAGAGGCCGAAATGTGGATCTTGATAGGAATGCAAATAATTTCACATCGACTAGGGGCAAAGAAGCATAAGCAAATGTTTGATTTAGTGAAATTCATCAAGGAGCACCAACAGATTCAACTCAGGGCAACATGGCTTAATAGAGAGTGATGGTGTGGTAAGCTTCAGCAGTGATTGAGAATAAGATTGCATTTGAAGGACAACTTCAGATTTCAGAAATATCATCTTACTCGCAGATTTGTTTGTCTCCAAAGATTTGTTGTATTTTCATAAGTATTGAAGAGTGCATGCCATCAAGGTTGATCATGGGATAATTGTTGCGAAGCTAGTCGACTCAAGGTTCAGTTCACCGCATGAATATGGGAGACAGAAAAAACCTCGTTAATGACAATATCATATTTCTTTGCAAACAAAATGGATTTGTTTAGAAGAAATTGAGTCTATGACGAAGAGTTGAAGATTGCATGGCTAGAACATTTGCATCGGCTCAGGGCGAGATTGATCACAAGCTAAGAGAAATTTATTGATGATAGCATGGAGCATGCACCGATGAGTTTTTGATGCATTTATGGATGACTTGAAAATTCCATGAAGGTTGATGATGACATACTGCAAGAGAAACATGACTCGATTGATTAATTAACTGATCGACAACCGAAGATAAGGTCGGCACTAGCAAGCTTTGCAATGATTGTTAGCAGACACACGCAAACCCAGGAGTTGTTATTGAGAGATTCCAAGAAAATTGATGGTTGGTTACACTTCTTCACGGTGAATCAAACAATACCACACCTGGGGGCAATGTTAAACTTGATAAGCACTGAGAGCAGAGATCATCACAGATACGCCAGAAGAAGTAATGCGCTTGAGACTTGATGAATGAATGACAACAAAGCTTTGGAGGCTGGGCAAAAACATTCTACGACAATGGAGCATCAGAAAAAGGGGACCTATATTTCTTAGGTAAGTATACATGCATCACCATGCATTGCATTATATTTCTTAGGTAAGTATACATGCATTACCATGCATTGCATTAGAAAAAAGGGACCTATATTTCCTAGGTAAATATCCATGCATCATCATGCATTGCATCCCCATCTTCATCAGCTTTCATCTGGGTAGGTCACCCATAATAATGAAACCCCATTTTTCATCATCATCCATCTGGGTAGGTCACCCAGAAAAACGAGGCCACGCTAGCCGGGTAGGTCACCCAGAACAATGAGACCATGCTAGCCGGGTAGGTCACCCAGAAAAATGAGACCACGCTAGCCGGGTAGGTCACCCATAAAAATGAGACCCAATCCTCCATACGGGTAGGTCACCCAGAAAAATGAGACCCTCCATCTTCCAGCCGGGTAGGTCACCCGTAAAAATGAGACCCTTCCATCTTCCATCCGGGTAGGTCACCCGTAAAAATGAGACCCTTCCATCTTCCAGCCGGGTAGGTCACCCAGAAAAATGAGACCCTCCATCTTCCATCCGGGTAGGTCACCCATAAAAATGAGACCCAATCTTCCATCCGGGTAGGTCACCCGTAAAAATGAGACCCCTTCCATCCGGGTAGGTCACCCAGAAAAATGAGACCCCTCCATCTTCCATCCGGGTAGGTCACCCAGAAAAATGAGACCACGCTAGCCGGGTAGGTCACCCAGAAAAATGAGACCATGCTAGCCGGGTAGGTCACCCAGAAAATGAGACCCTTCCATCTTCCATCCGGGTAGGTCACCCAGAAAAACGAGACCCCTCCATCTTCCATCCGGGTAGGTCACCCGTAAAAATGAGACCCCTCCATCTTCCCTCCGGGTAGGTCACCCGTAAAAATGAGACCCAATCCTCCATCCGGGTAGGTCACCCGTAAAAATGAGACCTCTCCATCTTCTATCCGGGTAGGTCACCCGTAAAAATGAGACCCAATCTTCCATCCGGGTAGGTCACCCAGAAAAATGAGACCCTTCCATCTTCCATCCGGGTAGGTCACCCGTAAAAATGAGACCCAATCCTCCATCCGGGTAGGTCACCCGTAAAAATGAGACCCAATCTCCCATCCGGGTAGGTCACCCTGAAAAATGAGACCCTTCCATCTTCCATCTGGGTAGGTCACCCGTAAAAATGAGACCCTTCCATCTTCCATCCGGGTAGGTCACCCATAAAAATGAGACCCTTCCATCTTCTAACTCGGGTAGGTCACCCATAAAAATGAGACCCCTCCATCTTCCAGCCGGGTAGGTCACCCGTAAAAATGAGACCCCTCCATCTTCCATCCGGGTAGGTCACCCAGAAAAATGAGACCCTTCCATCTTCTAACTCGGGTAGGTCACCCAGAAAAATAAGACCCTTCTAACTTCTAACACGGGTAGGTCACCAGAAAAATGAGACCCTTCTAACTTCTAACACGGGTAGGTCACCCAGAAAAATGAGACCCTTCTAGCTGTTAACCCGGCGAGTCACCCGTCATAATCGGACCGGGTAAGTCATCCGTCACTATCGAGACTCTTCTAACTCCAGGCGAGTCACCCGTCATAATCGGACCGGGTAAGTCATCCGTCACTATCGAGACTCTTCTACTTGGGCGAGTCACCCGTCATAATCGGACCGGGTAAGTCATCCGTCACTATCGAGACTCTTTCTACTTGGGCAGGTCACACGTCATAATCAGACCCGGGTAAGTCATACGTCACTATCGAGACTCTTTCATCGAGGCGAGTCACCCGTCATAATCGGACCGGGTAAGTCATCCGTCACTATCGAGACTCTTCTATAATTTCTTTTATTTGTGTAGGTCACCCATCATTTTATTTTATTTTCTTTATTTTTCTTTACAACGCTTACGATTTAAAGTCTTTTGCAAGACTTTAGTCGTAAGCATTGTAAAGAGGAGCATCTGTTGCTACCCAAATTTTGACCAACTTATTTTTATGTTTCGAAGAAAAGAAAAATAGAAAAATAGAAAAATAGAAAAAAACAAAAAATCCAAAAATATCTTGTTAAAGGGCAAAATTGAACAAATTGAGATTTTAACAGATCAATTCAGGTTGAAATAGCACAAATTGGAAATGAAGGATCGAATTGAAACAAACATGCAAGCTGAAGGCTGATTGTGAATTTTATCCATGAAAAAACTCTATAAATAGAGTGCATGGCCACAAGAGGAAAAAAAAAAGACAAAAGAAAAAAGACTCTCACTCTCACTCCTACCCCAAAACCCTAAACTAAAAAAACCTAATATCTCTTTCTCCTGAAGCTGCACTGTGCCATTGGAGGTTTGGCTGCAGCCCCATCCTCTCATTTCAGTCCCACCATTTTCCTTTCGTCTCCATCTCCCTTCCTCGCGGTCGGCAGCCCCATTTCCCATTTGTCTTTTTGTTTTTATTTTCAGCCTTCCCCCGCTAGCTTCCTTCTCCGGTCAGCCCCTTCACTTTCCCTCTCCAGCCGACAGCCCCACTCTCACCAGCCTTCCCTCAAGTCTGCGGCCCAAACACCATGACAACCTCTCAGCCACGGTCTCACTCTCCTTCCCCTCCAGTTCCCTCAGGCCAGTCATCCGAAGCCGAAGTCCTCTCTGTCTCCAATCACCATTTTCCCCATTTCCTTTGCTCTCTTTCTCTTCCCTTCGCTCAAGCCACAGCCAGCCACCATTCTCTTTCCTACACAGCAGCCCACCAGCCTTGAAGAAGAAGAACAAACCCGAGATTTGAAGAAGAGGAGAACCGATTGATTTGTGTTTGTGTTTTTGCGCTTTGGGTTTTGTTTTGCAGGTGGTCATTGAAAGCCACCACCGGTGGGAAAGAGAAAAATGGAAGATCTACACGGCCCCAACAGCCATCATCAGTTCCGATCGGCTACAGCCTCCGCCACAGTTCCCTCAACCATTTGAAGACAAAGGAGAAAATAAACCAAGAAGAAAAATGCAGATCCGGAGGGAAGAGGAAGCCGAGACGTTGGTTTTTTTGATTTTATGCTTGTTTTGGTTTATCTTGTATTTTGCAGGTCACTATGAGCTCCACGCCGGCGAGAAGAAGAGGAAAACAGAGAGGTAGAAGGGAGAAAGCAGAGGAAGAAAGAAGAAGGGCAGATCTGAAGAGACTTTTGATTTATTTTTGTGGGTCTTGTTTGCTGGTCGTTGTAGTTTTGCAGGTCGCCGGAAAGCCATCACCGGCGAGGGGTTGAAGAGAAGAGTCCGATCCGTTTGCCCCATTGTCCAGCCGGCCATTGATGGTGGCGCGTGGCCGCACGCGCCGACAGTGATGGTGGCGCGTGGGCAGACGCGCTGCCAGTCCTTCTCCTGCAGCCATTGCTCCAAAAATGCTTCCTAAGGCCCTTTTTTGTAATTTTCTTTTATATTCATGTGTTTATTTGAACTTTTATTGTATTTCAAATTATTGTTAGAAAGTGTAATGAAAAAGAAAAAGACAATGTGTGTGTGAGTTGTATTTTATTGTTAAAATATGATGGAAAAAAAGAATGAAAAAGAGATTGTGTGTGTGTGTGTTTTATTTATCTCTTATGTTGTTTTGTTAAGGAAAAAAGAATATAAAATAAAAATGTGTTTTCTTTGTAAAAGTCTAAAACCAATATTTCAAAAGTATAAAAATCTTTTTTTGGAATTTATTATTCACAGCTAATATTCGGATAAATAAATCTTAAAGGTTTAAACCCAAAATATTCGGAGAAATGGTATGCTATTATTCACTTTTCGGTGTTTGGATAAATAAATTTTATCCAAAATATTCGGTGGGAATAGTATGCTATTATTTACTTTTCGGTGCTTGGACAAATAAATTCTAAAGATTTTATCCAAAATATTCGGCCGTAATGATAATAATAATCAATAAAATTCATTGGATATTTTCTAAGAAATAATCGATTTTTTTTTAATTGTTATATTTTGTGAATAAATAATTACGACTTATTGAAACATTTTAAATCACATCTAAATAGACAATGCAGACTTACCTCGGGTAAGGCGTATTAGGAGTGCTAATACCTTCCCTATACGCAACCGAGTCCCTTACTCTTGAATCTCCGAGCGGACCAAGTACAAATCGGGTGTTCCTAGCGACCCTTAACAGCAAGGTGGCGACTCCTCATCAAAACTCCACATTGCAGAGCCAGGATCCCTCCGGGACGCCTGCGAGGACGTGCGACATTCTGTTAAAGGAATAAATAAATAATAATAATTTTAGAAATAGCAACAGGGGGTGTTTTATTCGAAGATTTAGACCACTGCTCTTCTTGGAATTATCTCATAAATAGCCGAATTGCTAAGTAGCAGCACAGCAAGCATATATCGATCGGAATCTCAAAAAAGATATGGATAATTAGTATAAGATTATGTAATTAATAAACTTTTTGTAACTAATTAAAGGCATCAGAGGGTGAAATAATTAAGACAAATGTGAGGCCGGACTAATTAATTACTAAAATCATGATTTTGTGGTGTGGTCAATATTTTTGTTTTACTCGGGATGGTACAATCAATGCTGGCTTGACTAATGGTGATTAAGATAAATCCTGTCACACCAACGCGTAAATTGAGCACAAGGAATGCCTGAATTTCTTTTTTTTTTCTCCCTTTTCCACGCCTTGTGGTAGGGAATGGAGATTTGAAGTTTACATTAGTTGGAGATTTGAAGTTTACATTAGCAAATTAGAATGATGAGGCACTATATTTTTTAAATTGGGTACTCGTGCTCTTATAACTAGTTTCAATGTAATTGATCTCCCTCTTCTTTCCAATAAAACTTATTTTCTCTATTGGTGCAGAGATTTTTTCATTCATTCTTTATCCTTGCTTTATTTGTTTTGGCACGACTATAATATCAATGAGTTGTTGTGTTTAATTGTCCATCACATGTTTGAAATAGGGCGCTTTCAAAGTGTTGGTGAATAAAGTAACCATTTTCCTATCTAAAAGCAGACGGTGCACATGGGCAACCAGGTCTCTCCACTTTTGAACATATTTTTTTATGCTTTCTTTTCTCTTCCCCCTTTTCCAGGTTAGATAGACTAGTCCTGTTAGGGACGATGTTTATATTATACTTATACTGCTTAACAAAAGTATCCATCAAGTCTTTCCAATTGTGAATCCTAATGTTGTCAAATCTCATATACCAACTTAAAGTCGCTCTGCGCAAATTATCTTGAAAAAAAATGTATTAGTAACTTTTTATCATGCACTACCTCCGCTATTTTGCTACAATATTATTTCAAATGAGTAACAGGGCATTGTGTCCTGTATACTTGATGAAATTTGGAACGCAAAACTTTTTCTGTACTACCACATTTGGAACCAAAAACATCTCTACAACTTTTAGGAATAAATGTTTTTAAAATAATTTAAAAATAAATTTAGCCTCACATACAAATTAGCCTAAAAATACCGTTAATAATAATAAGTGAGACTTAAAATATTATTTATCCATATAGTTTTCATGCCATATCTTCCAAAAGTTTTTAATAGGGACTCCTAGTTGGTCAAGTATGAAAAACATATTGAGAGAAGTGCGGTTGAAATAAGTAAGTAGGACTTTGATTTATGAGAAACATGGAGGATTCTATATGTATTTCACACATCAAACCTTATTCTCTGCTTCACCAGCTGGCGTTGCAAATAGATCTTTACGAAACAATTTAAATTATTTATTTAGAAAAGGTGAAAAACATGTCATTTCACTAAATCCCTTAAATTTAAAAGATCATTTGGTGTTTGTGTTCAAGAAGACTGTACAAGAATCTCATTGTGCAAATGATACAAATCTTCATTTTCATTTTCAATAGACAAATGATATCTTAGTTTTTGTGCCAAATGATACAAATCTTCTTATTCATGTTCAATAGACAAATGATATCTTAGTTTTTGTGCCAAATGATTATATTCCATTGTTGTTGTTTGTTAAAAAAATCTTGAGGTTGTTTGAATTGGCTTTAAGATTAAGGGTAGATTTATATAAGAGCTCTCTTGTTGGAACAAACCTAGATGAAGAGTTTGTTAGGATTGAGAGAGTTTGTATATAATTGAAAGAAGAATGAGTTTAGAGATAGGAGGAGGGAGAAGAGAGAAAGAGATGGAGAATGAAATTTGAAATTTTACTAATATTGAGAAGAGACAAATGAAATTGAGGAGGATGTTAGAGTATAGAAGATGTATTCTAGAATATTGTATTTGTATGCTAGAATATGAAAGATATTATGAGATATGTGTATAAATAGAAAGGTACACACAACAAATGTATGGAAAACAAAATATCAATATCAATAAAAATTCAAATATCATTTGTCTATGTAATAATTTGAGAAGAGAGGGACAAGAGGAAAGAAATGGGAGGGAAGAGAGGGGATATAATTTGTTTGAATTTCATTTGTCTACTTATGTTTTTCTTAAATTTTTCATTTGTTGATGAATTTCTTAATCTGTGTAAGGATTCATTTGCTAATTCTCAATGATTTCTTCTTCTTCTTCTTCTTTTAGATTTTTTTTTGTCAAAATGGCAGTAAGGGACACACAACACGACAATAAGAGCACACACCACAATACAAACGACACCATACAAAACACAAAACCTAGGGTTTATACTTATTCCTCTCTCAGCAGCCCCCGTAGCCTCTTCTTTGCCAGATTTTCACTTCATCTTGCCTCCATCACTCTCACACAACTCCCACGAGGTCTTTCTTTCAACTTGAAACCTTAAAACCATTTAAACTCTCTTCTTTCGTCAACCATATCATCCATGGAGTTCTAGGGTGTTAAGGTCAAGGCTGGTGAGCCTCTTAAAGCGGAACCAAAAGACTTCTGCATGATACATCTTTCTTAGGCAGCCCTTGGTGAGTCAAAGAAAGGATGTGAATCGGTTCCCTTTTTGGTAAACTCAATGAAAAGAAGCTTGAGTTGGGGACCCTTTCTCCAAAAAAAAATCCCTTAATTTTCTTTTGATGTAGTTTTTTTTAGATAGAGTTTGAGCTATCTCACAACCGGAAAAATGGTAGTGTTTTCTTTTGTGGCTACCAAGTTATTCCTGATGATGATGCTTCTGACTTCTCTAGTGATGAAGAAGATTTTGAATTTGCAAAAGCTGCTATAGCAAAGGATAAAGCTGCCAAGTCGTCAATTTGGATTTAGAATAGAACAAGCTCACTATATGCAACTTTGAGATCTACATTTTCTCGACAAATCAACTCGAGTTCGGTAGTTAGGGTTTAGAGGGGAGAGAGAGAGATTGGAGTGATCGTAGAGGTCTTAGTACTCTAGAATCAGTTTAGCCTGGCAGAGGCAGCTCTCAGTGGAGATTCCATCTATGGTAGTGGAGGAGGAAAGCGGGGTTGTGGTGGAGGGAGAAACATGGTGGCTAGATATAGAGGCATGCTTCTCTACTTCTTCACGATTCAAAATGATTCTCACTCTGCTGCTGCTCTGTTTCAACTTCATTTTCTTTTTTTTTTCTTGAAATTTGGAGGAGGAACAAATATTGAAGAAGAGAAGTCTTGGCCGTGCATATTGCAATTGGAGCGTGTTTGCTAAAACTGAAAAGAGCTCAAACCAGTCTCTCGGTTGAACAAGAAAGCAACTAGATGAGAAGGAGCAGCAACGCCACAAATGATCATCTTCATCTTTTGCTTGAAAATTCAAAGAGTCTCAATTGAAGAAGCTGCAAAAGATCATAAAGAAAACTTGAACGATGTGTTTTCTTCAACTATAGAATATATATTTTTTGAAAGATCCATTGAAGGATCAAATTGTGGAAGCTTGAATCAATTCATGCGCTAGCATAATAGCTCTGATACCATGTTAGGATTGAGAGGGTTTGCAGATAATTGAAAGAAGAGTGAGTTTATAGATGGGAAGAGGGAGAAAAGAGAAAAGAGAGGAAGAATGAAATTTGAAATTTTACTGATATTGTATTGATATTATGTTTTGTATACATTTGCTGTGTGTACCTCTCTATTTATACACATATCTCATAGCATATTTTATATTCTAGAGTACAAATACAATATTTTAGAATACATCTCTATACTCTAATAGAGTTTACAGCAACTGGGACTTTCTTTATATGCCAATCTGACAAAGGGTATAAACAGTGTGAAGGTTTATACTACTATGAAACCTTCTCCCTTATAGCTAAACTCACTACTGTGCGTACACTCTTAGTTGTGGCAACTGTCAAACAATGGCATCTCCATCAATTAGATGTGAATAATACCTTTCTTCATGGCCAATTAGATGAAGAAGTTTATATGTCTCTCCCTCCTGGATTCATTATTCAGGGGGAGTCCAAGGTTTGCAAACTAAACAAGTCCCTTTATGGTCTCAAGCAAGCTTCACGATAATGGTTTGCCAAGTTTTCCAATGCCTTATATGATTTTGGTTTTATTCAGTCCAAGGCAGACTACACTCTATTCACCAAATCCTTAAAGGGTTCTTTCATTGCATTATTAGTGTATGTTGATGATATTGTGGTTGCTAGTAATGATGAAGTTGTTGTTTCTCAATTTATTAAGGTTCTGAATGCTAAATTTCAGTTAAAGGATCTTGGCCCTTTGAAATTTTTCCTTGGACTGGAGATAGCTCGCAGTGCACGTGGAATATCAATATGTCAGCGCAAGTATGCTTTGGAGTTACTTGAGGATTCTGGTTTATTGGCCTCTAAACCAGTGAACTTTCCTATGGAGCCAAATATTAAATTGTCTAAGGATTTGGGGGAACTTCATGCTGATCCTACTGCCTATCGCAGGCTTGTTGGTCGTTTACTTTATCTCACCATTACCAGGCCTGATATATGCTTTGCTGTTAATGTGTTAAGTCAGTTTATGGCTGCTCCTCGAATGCCTCATTTCAATGCAGTCACTCATGTTCTACGTTACATTAAATCTTCCTCAGCTCAAGGTTTATTTGTTTAAGTTAATTCTAATTTACAACTCAAGGCATTTTGCAATTTTGATTGGGGTAGTTGTGTGGATTCCAAGAGATCAATCGCAGGGTATTGTGTTTTTCTTGATCAGTCTTTGATTTCTTGGAAATCCAAGAAACAAACCACAGTTTCTAGATCCTCTGCAGAGGCTGAATATAGAGCAATGACTTCTACATGTTGTGAAGTTATTTGTCTTCGCACTCTTCTTTAGGATTTGCTAAATTCAGAGGGGAACAACCTCATGCAATGTGCATGACAAAGGTTTGTCACGTTCCCCTATATAATGGCACGTTCACATGCAAAAAAGGGGGGCAAAAAAAAAGAGAAAAAAAAGAAAGAGAAAAAAAAGAGAAAAAACAAACTAGAGGAATGGGAGAGACGGTACAGAGAAGAAAAGGTAGTCCCAAAATAGAGAAGAAAATTGTTGGAAATACTACGATAGAGTAGAAATTTGCGTAACAAAATTGGCTCAATATCCCTTGGCAACCAACTTCGTTCGTCTCCTTTGGTTTTGGGCCCCTGTCTCTCTATAAGAAACTCAGCAGCCACCCTTCCTCTCTCTCACCCGCGTTTAATCAACTTCAGACACTAGTGCAGACCTCCCAGCACCACCAAGGCATCACCATTATCTTCCTCTCGACTCCTGCAAGTTAGCCATTCTTCTCCGGTTGAAGAAACGGTGACAACCCCAACACATCAAACCGACCGGGGCACTTTCGAAGCCCCCTCCGGCCACCACAAGCCACCATCTCCGACTCCACCACGACCAAAAGAACCACATCGACCTAATCTACCCAATGGTGTTAACAGGTACACCATTCTTCACACTCCAAAAATCAGCAATCCATTGTTCATCTTCTTCATTTTTGCATGTGGGTAGTGAATTAATTCACTCCCCGCCGGGTTGGGTCGGGTCGTGTTTGGTGCTCGGCCCGAACACTAAAGGGTACGGGCTTGGACCCGTTTAGGCTAGAAGCCCGGGCCGAAATAGGGACAGGCTTCCAGCCCATTTGGGGTGGAAGCCCAGCCCAATAATAAAGGGAATTAGGCGGGCCGTGAGCCCAACCCAATGCAACCGGGCCGTGAGCCTAGGGAGGGAAGCTGGGTCGCGAGCTCAGACAATGAATCCTGGCCGCGAGCCCAGCTCCTGTGCTGGCTGGCAGCCCAGACTCCAAACTGGTGGGCTGGCCTGCTAGCCCATCTATAAATAAATAAAAATAAATAAAATAATAGGAAAAATATAAAAAAATATTTATTTTTTAAGGAAAATATCTATAATAAAAATGTGTTGTTTTCTTACATACGACCAATGCACTAGCATATTTTAAAAGTTCTTTTTCTTTCAAAAAATATATATTATCTATGAGTTTGAAAAAAATGTGTTTTAACATGGATTTAGCAAAGAAAAATCATTTCTTGCATCTTGAGATTTTACAACATGTTTGTAAAAATCCAAAGGGTATTGGCCAATATTTCAAAAAATATTAAAATCTTATTTTTTGGAATTTATTATTCACTATCGATGTTTGGATAAATAAATACTAAGGGGTCACTATCCAAAATATTCGATGGGGATAATATGTTATTATTCATTGTTCGGTGTTTGAATAAAAAAATCCTAAGGGGTCAATATCGAAAATATTCGGCGGAGATAATATGCTATTATTCACTATTCAGTGTTTGGGTAAATAAATCCTAAGGGGTCAATATCCAAAATATTCGGCGGGAATGATACACCATCATCATTTCACCAAAATATTCTTTGAAAGATCAAAAGCATAGCAAATCATAAGCCAACCAAAACATCAAGCAGTTTACCTTAGGTAAAGCGTATTAGGGGTGTTAAAACCTTTCCTTTACGCAACCAGTCCCTTAATTTAGAATCTCTGAAAGACCAGTCTATATTTCCTAGTAACCATAATACTAGGTTGCGACTCCCTTTTCCACAAAAATAAAGATAAGACCCTCACATGAAACCCCTTGCTCACGGGGAAGGTCGCCACGACGCCGCGCTCTCGCAACGGGGTGTGACAATTATAATTATGTCTTTCGGCTTAATTTTACGCAGATTTATCTGATATTCATTTATTTAGCCTTGAATTTGTATTGTTTTTTGAATTTTGGACACAATAGAGATACGATCGAGCTCCCGAATCTGTTCAAAACTTCCAACTTGAATTTTTTTAACGTTAGTTTTTTTATTTTTGTAAATTTTTATTTTTTTAGGAAACAACCCAGTAATGGTTTATGAAAAAATATAATCTCGTAAATAAGATTTATGGCCAAGTACTGCTTTTAAGATCCAATGAGTCATCACCATGTGATACATACTGTACGTTTATAGGAAAGATCAAGCATCTGTTGATGTATAAATACATGTACGAAAATACATGTATAAGAATACATATACTCCAGAAGGTTGTCGCACCCCAAAAATGGCTGGGAGCGGCGCTCGTGGCAACTGGTCCCCATGAGGGGGGATGATTAAATAATGTCGGGGGATTATTTATTTTTTATAACAAAAGGAGTCGCCACCTAGTATTATGGTTACTAGGAAACCTATGACTGGTCTTTCAGAGATTCTAGGGTAAGGGACTGGTTGCGTAAAGGGAAGGTTTTAGCACCCCTAGTACGCCCTACCTAAGGTAAGCTGCTTGATGTTTTTGTTTGTCTTATAATTGCTAAAATATATAAAAAATATTTACATGTTGAAGATATATCATTTCATTTATACCGAATATTTTGGATAGAATTTATCCAAACTCCGAAAAATAATATAAATCACCGAAAAGTTTTTTTGTATTTTTTTGAATATTGGCCAATACCCTTTGGATTTTACAAACATGTTGTAAAATCTCAAAATGCAAGAAATGATTTTTCCTTTAGCAAAATCCATGCTAAAATTCCTTTTTTTCCCCAAAAAAACCAAGATAATATATATTTTTCTTTAAGAAAACAATTTTAAAACATGCTAGTGTATTGGCCTTATGCAAGAAAAATAACACATTTTTTAGATTTTTTTGTATAAAAAACAAAAATATTTTTTATATTTTCTTATATTTTTTTATATTTTTTATTATTATTTATATTATTATATTATTTTTATATTATTATTTATATTATTATATTCGGAGTGAGTCAGTTGCCACTACCCCTTTCCGTCTGAGTTGGCGACCAATCGGTCTCAGTGAGTGGCGACCAGACCTTGCAGCCGATGCAGGCCGTGGCCCGATTAAATCGCAGTGCTGGTCGTGGCCCGTATAAATCTCGATGTGGGCGGGTACAAGCCGAGCCGACCGATTACTTCAACGATAGCAGGGTTATATTTCTGCGAAATGAAGAAGACGATGCACGATATATACTGAATTTTTCAAGTACAACAAATGGAGATTCTATTAATACCTTCGTGTAGAGGACGTTGTGGTGATTCTTCCGGTCGTGGTGGTTTTGAAATGGTCGCTCTGTGCTCGCTGGAAAATGGTCTCCACCATGATATTCATTTATTTAGCCTTGAATTTGTATTTTTTTGAATTTTGGACACAATAGAGATACGATGGAGCTCCGAACTGCTTCAAAACTTCCAACTTGAATTTTTAACGTTAGTTTTTATTTTTGTAAATTTTTATTTTTTAGGAAACAACCCGAGTAATGGTTTAAGAAAAAATATAATCTCGTAAATAAGATTTATGGCCAAGTACTGCTTTTAAGATCCAATGAGTCATCACCATGTGATACATACTGTACGTTTATAGGAAAGATCAAGCATCTGTTGACGTATAAATACATGTACGAAAATACATGTATAAGAATACATATACTCTAGAAGGTGTTAGTATATTCTAGATCAATGAAGAATTTGTCCAGCTAGAAGTTTGTTAGAATAGCTGGCATCCTAACTTTTGTGTATTTAAAAGGACTATAGGCCACGGGAAATGCATGGGGTAATTTTTATAAACAGTGATTACTTTTAAAATTTTCGTTTTCCCTCTTTTTCTTATGCTCTGTTCATCTCTAATATTCAGCTCATATTAGCTTCATCGTTTCTCAGAAAACCTTATTAGTATACAAGAATGTCCAGTTTCAACAGCATCCATCCATGCGGCCAAGAATTAATGGAGTCGGTCTGACCATTGCTTAATAGGGCTATGACGTCGTATATAAGGAGTGGGAATGAAGGAAAAACGTTTTACACCACAACCTATTCAACTGCTTTTAATTATTTCCATGAGGTGTGGTCCATTTATCACTGTCTGGCTAATATTTTGTGGCTTCAAAGAGTCTTCGGATTATGCCGTCCACGAACAAAATGATAAGTTCACAGTGATACAAACCAGCGAATGGTCACCAGCTGGCGTTGCCAATATATCTGTATGAAACAATCGAGGTTATCTATTGGAAAAGGTAAAAAAACATGTCACTAATATATTCACTAAATCTCTTAAATTCATTTGGTGTTTGTATTCAAGAAGACTACAAGAATCTCTAATTGCTAAACTGAATGTTTAAAGATACAAGTGAAGGGAGGGGTTCTTGGGATGTTAGTTCAAATTCCAATTTAAGTAAGAATCTTTAATAAAATAAAATATTTGTGTTTAGAATTTGTGGATTATGAAGGATTTAGCTTGTAACCCTTCCAGATTTTAGAAGGTTTATATATATAAATATGAATGATAAAACAGCTGGGGAAGTTGAAAATTATTTGTTTTTCAAATATTGGATGGATTCATGATGGAAAATATAGTACTTCATAGGGTGAAAAAGAGGGGGAAGAATGGGCTTATTCTGAAGGCTGATTTCCACAAGGCTTGATACTGTTGCTGGGGAATATTTAGAGGAAGCTGATCATGTCTTACATGGAATTATTATCTCTCGTATTTTACGATGTATTTCTTGATCTAATCTTTCAATACTTGTCAATGACTCAACAAGTTCAAATGTTAGAGTGGAACACGAATTTTGTCAGATGACCCGTGTTAAAAAATTATCTCATTTAAAAATTAAATGAAATCCTAAAATATGATTTATATTATTCTTTAACACATCTTCTCAAATGAGTTTTTTGGATTTAAAAGTTGCATACAAGTTCACTTTATTTTATACTTGACTTTATCAAATAGAATGAGAATGATGAGATTTGAACTCGTGACTGCTGGATCAATAAGACTCTAATACCATGTTAAAAAATCATCTTATCTAAAAACTTAAATTATTAAGTAAAATTCAAAATATTATTTATATTATTTTTTAACAAGATTATTAATTATTGGTTGATCGATATAGCAGTGGAGAGGCTGACGTTGCAAAATTGAATACTTTAAGGTTGATTGTGGAAAAGATACAAGTCGTTTTCAATAGACAGATGATATCTTAGTTTTTTGCGCCACTCCATTGGTTTTAAGATTGAGGGTAAATTTATACAAGAGTTCTCTTGATGGAACAAACGTAGACGTCGATGAGATCACAGCAAGAATAGGCAGCATAATCTACTGCAAATGGGAATTATTTAGGACTTTCTTTAGGTGCTAATCTGACAAGACTTTCAACTTGGAAACCAGACATCGATAAAATTAGAACATGACTTGCATTAGCGAAATGATGACTGTTAAGCATGGCTGATCGATAGGGTCTATTTCCTCAAAGCAATCGTGTGCTCACTCCCCTTGTTCTGCATCTCAGTTTTCCAACTGCCAATCTTGATTCCATGTCTTTGATGCATCGTATAAAGAAAAACACTGGAGTGAAGCAGGAAAAAAAAGTTGAGAAAAGAAGAGGAATCCATAAAATTAATTACGAGGTATTTATAAGACAATGTATAAAGTTTAATAAAAAGATTTTCAACTGGTTTTTATTTATTTATAGAGAATGATTGTAACTTTCATATTACATAATAAAATCTTTAATTATTTGCCTGTAGACATAGCAAAATTTGAATGAAAAAGATAAATCTTCGTGTGGCTCATTTTCATGAGACCTCGTCATTGACAAAGACATGGAGAACAAAACTTTATAGATTAATTACCAAACTTTTCTTCGGTGTGTACCATGACTATATATCCCTTTCGAAGCAAAAGTTAGTAGAGAACAGCATATTATAGATTAATAACACGTTTATAGTGTGTGGGGGAATATGGTGCTGATAATTACTCTCCTTTTTGAAAAATATTTGTTATATAAAGCCACACAAGGAACACCATGCATGTCAAGAAGGAACACTAGTAGACCGATCGAGTTGTTTGATCATGGAATACTTTGCTGCAACTTCCTTCATAGCCCTAATAAGCTTCCCAACTTCAGTACTTCTTGTCTCATCAATCATATTATTTTACTTCATCCAATCCCATAACAATGTCAGCAAACACCCATTACCTCCCGGTCCAAAACCATGGCCTATTGTTGGATGCCTCCCAACCATGCTCCAAAACAAGCCAGTGTATCGATGGATACACAACCTCATGAAAGAAATGAACACGAAAATAGCTTGTATCCGCTTAGGAAATGTTCACGTGATTCCTGTCATTTGTCCTGATATTGCTTGTGAATTCTTAAAATCACAAGATGGTACCTTTGAATCTAGACCTCTTTCCATGACCACAGATCTCATCACGAGAGGGTACTTAACAACAGCTCTCTCCCCCTCTGGAGACCACTGGAAGAAAATGAAGAAAGTTCTTATGACTCATGTACTTTCTCCAAAAACACATCAGTGCCTTTATAGCAAAAGAGTTGAAGAAGGTGATCACCTTGTTCATTACGTGTATAACCAATGCAAGAAGTCAATGCATCAAGGTGGCATTGTGAATTTGAGAGCTGCTGCACAGCACTATTGTGCAAATGTGACTAGGAAGATGACGTTCAATAAGAGGTTTTTTGGGGACGGAATGAAAGATGGTGGACCTGGTGTTGAGGAAGAGGAGTACGTGGATGCACTTTTCTGTAGCCTTAACCATATATATGCATTTTGCATCTCGGATTTTTTGCCATCTTTGATAGGACTTGACTTAGATGGGCATCAGAAGGCAGTGATGGAGAATCTTAGGATCATCAACAAATACCATGATCCCATAATCGACGAGAGGGTTCAACAATGGAAGGATGGTACAAAGAAGAAGGATACGGAGGACTGGCTTGATATTTTAATTACCCTAAAAGATCCTGATGGCAATCCCCTGTTGTCAAAAGATGAGATAAAAGCTCAAATTACAGTAAGTTATTTATGCATTTACATTTTGAATTTCGCATGGAAACACATATTATGTATTTAATTTAATTAGCAAGCCAGACACACAATTGCCAAGGGAAAAAAGATTTAATTGATTATACCAACGACCTAGTTATAGTTTAGCTGCCACTCATTTCCTTTGCCTTGAGAGTCTCAAGTTTGCAACTCTTTGCATAAAAATAATAGCAATAATTAAGTTTATCCACTGTATGTCATATTAATGATTATCAAACATGATGACACTTGCAGGAAATAATGCTTGCAGCAGTGGACAATCCATCAAATGCTTGTGAATGGGCATTCGCAGAGATGCTAAATCAACCTGAGATACTTGAAAAGGCTATTGAAGAACTGGATAGAGTAGTTGGAAAGGAGAGGTTAGTCCAAGAATCAGACTTTGCTCATCTCAACTACGTCAAAGCATGCGCTAGAGAAGCCTTCAGGCTTCACCCTATTGCACCATTTAACCTTCCTCATGTATCGGTCGCCGATACAACAGTTGCCAACTACTTCATCCCTAAAGGTAGTTATGTTCTGCTTAGCCGGCTTGGACTCGGAAGAAACCCTAAAGTATGGGATGAACCGCTCAAGTTCAAGCCAGAGCGCCACCTCGATGAAATGGACAAGGTGGTGCTGACGGAGAATAATCTGCGATTCATTTCGTTTGCCACAGGAAAACGTGGGTGCATAGGTGTGACACTTGGGACTTCAATGACTATCATGCTATTTGCAAGACTTCTTCAAGCGTTTACTTGGAGTTTACCACCTCGTCACTCCAGCATCGACCTTACCATTGCAGAAGACAGCATGGCTCTTGCAAAACCACTGTTTGCACTTGCAAAACCACGCCTGCCTCCACATTTGTATCCCGGATACTGAAGCGAGTACAAGGATTGTTTACGCTGCAAAATATTATCAATAGACATTAGCGTCTTGTGCCAGAACATTAATAGTTCATGTCATAAACTTTGGCAAGTATTGTATTGTTAGTGAAAACAAGAATAAAATATTTGTGTTTTTAATTCTTATTTAAATAGTTACTGTTGAAAATAAACTAGATTTCTGGTTTTTTTTCTGAAAAACAGAAGAATGGTCTACGGGTTGATAAAAAAAAAAAAACTAAAAAACTCTCAAGTGGTGGCTATCTATAACCCAAGAAAGGTGTACATTTACTTTAGAAATTTATAAGTGATTATAAGTTCTTGAAAGTGTGGGAGTCCGACTTTCCTAACATTGTCATGAGGCTTGAGAGCCACAATGAAATTGTCATAACTCAATTATGGGTTTTTTTTCTCTAAATCTACTCAAAATAAGACAAAAATAACAAAAATAAAGTAAAAAGGGTTGGTGTCGCTAGAAAAATTAAGATAAAAATCTGGATGTTTTTGAGAGCCCGTTCGTATAGATTTTGTGCCTAAAAATGAAAGAAAATACAGGTTCAAATCTAAAATAATTTATAAATGGATAAATTTGTTTAAAAAATAGGTTGAAAATGCATAATTATACTTTTATGGGTCAGTTTGATTTAATCATCAATCAATTACAAGTGTAATTATGTTAAGGAATTAATTTAGAGCCCAATTGCAAGGACTTTATTCTACTTTAAATGAGTCAAATTAATTTTATTAAGTTCTTAATCGGTGAGAAATTAAGTTTGGAAGCCTAATTTAGTTTAAATTGAGAAGATCGAAATTTTCAGAAACAAAACTTTTTTGGGTGAAATCGAAAACTAAAATTAAATAAAAAAACATCGTTCTTCCTGATTTTCCAATGCAAAAACTCTTTTTTATCACAACCCATTTTTTGTCGGTCTATTTTATTTTTTACAAAAAAATCAAAAGCCTACCAAGGCATTACCAGTAGCCATGACCTGCAACCCACCCACTGCATTGCATTGCACAACACCATTCCTAGACACCACTCTCATTCCTTTCAACCTACACATTTAATCTATAAAAGAGGTGAAATAATTCATGAAAGAAGTGGAGACAACAGACAAAAAAACACACCAAGAGGAAACAATTGGTAGAAAAAGAAGAAGAAGAAGAAAATGACGGGGAATCATGAAAATAATACAGTACCACGTTGAAAAAAAAGACACACATGGGTGCTCACCCATCGATACAACCTTTACCTCAACACCAGCAGTCTCTCTCTCTCTCTCTCTCTCCACCATGATAACTGTCAACCACAGTTTTCTTTAAAAAAATTAGTGGCAGCCGACTCTCTATCCTCTAGCCAGCTCTCCGTGAACACCAGTTTTTCCCCCTACAATAACACTTTCTCCTCCATGTCAGCTGCTCCTATAGCAAGCTCATTTTTTCTCCTTCACCGTCAGCAACACAACAGTTGCGGCGATAGCGACGACAACACAGCTCAACAGCCCTTTTTGACGCTCCTAGCCACCACATGCCACCATTTTTTACCTCACCACCACAGGAAAAACCACATCGACCTTTTCTACTCGGCAACAATAACAGGTAATTCACTCGTCATCGTCGACCGCCCACCCTATTAGTATTCACGCAACACGTGAATAGTGCAGAGGGTAATTTTCTTTTTTGTTTGTTTTTACTCTTGGGCTAGGCCGTGTCCAGCCTAAGTCTAACAGAGTTGGGCCTTTTGGCCCAACTTGTCTAGGAAATCTCAGTTAGTTGAGTCAAGCCCTATCCAATTTTTTTAAAAATGGTTTTTTTTTGCATTCAACCAAATTCCAAGGTTTTTCCAAACATATTTTTCATAAAAAAAAAGGTTTTTCCAAGCATATTTTTCGTAAAAAAAATATGTTGCATCTTTCACATGTTTTGAACGAAAATCAGATATCGTAACCAGTTTATAATTATACGTTAGAATTTGGCTAAATTATCAATTAAATAATAATAATTATTTTTTTTAGCTATCAGGGTGTAAAATTACATTATAAAATACACTCACAAAAAGTAAAAAAAAAGCTTTCTTATGCAGTGTTAAAATTTCCAAACTTAAGAATGGTTAGGTTTTGAACTTTCAATGAAGTAGAGACCCCCCTCATGAAGAGAGATCTACTTAAAAGCTTGGAAACACCAATGAATAAAAAAATAACTTAAAAAAAAAATCAAAAAACAATGCAGTTTACCTTAGATATGGTGCATTGGAGGTGATGCGTCTTTTCCTTGCATAATAAGTTCCCTTACCCAGACTCTCACAGACCATTAGGTTTTCTAGTGACCTGAATACTAAATGACAACTCCTAAGAATTAGGTAAAAAAACCTAATTGTTCTAAAGTCTGAATTTTAACACTTCATTTATTGTACTTAAATATTTAATAGTATACTTTACAATGTAATTTTACATCCTAATAATCAAAGTTTACAACTAAAAAAATGAACAAAATGATTGTTGAAAGATTTTTTATTTTTTGGACGAGTTGTAACGGATAATCATAAACTTGTTAATATCTCCAATTTTTATTTTAAAACATGAGAAAAGAAGCAATTTTTTGTGAAAAATTTGCTTAGGAAATTTTTAGAATTTAGCCATATGCACGAAAACAAAACATTTTAGTTTTTAAAATGGAATTATTTTATATGTTTTTTTATAAAAAAAAATCAAATTGGGCCTGACCCAACGAAGTGGATCAACCTAGCTATGTTGGTCCATATCGTCCCAACCTGGTTAGGATGGACACAACTTTCAATCCTTTTTCCTACTATCCACAAGTGAACAGTAACGGACGAAGGAGAAGGAGGTTACCCGTTATTGCATCTTTTAGAGGAGGTTGAGCTGGTTCTGCAGGTGGTGGTGATGCCAAGAATAGTGGCCGGTGATGGCTACAGGAAGAGATGAATGACTGTTGTTGCTGCATGGAGAGGATGGTGCAATTGTTGCTGCATGGAGAGGATGGTACAATTGTTGATGGCAAGGAAAGTCTGTTGTTGGTGGTCTACGATGATGAAGATGAGGTTGTTGTTGACGATGAGGAGAGGGGGAAAACTGGTGGTGCCAAGGGGTTGCTCACAGTTTTTTCCTCCTCTTTGTCCCTCTTTTCTGCATTTTGTTTATGTGTTTTTCTTTGTTAACATTCTCCCCTCTATTATTTATTTGTTCTAGTTGTGTCTCCCCTTTCTGTTCAACTGAACAATGCAAGTATTTATAAAGATAAAGACGGCTTCTGCACGTTGAGTGTGGATCATGGCTTGTGCAAGTTGTCTCTCCTTTTATATAATGATGAATATGGTCGATTGTGTGTTGCATTGTTACAAATCAAGGCACAAAACTCTCCATTGGTTACCTTTAAATTCTGCAGAATGCCGTCATTGCTTACAAATTCAAGCTAAACATTAAGTCAAAAATCATAATTATATTTTTTATAAGCCAAGTTGATTTAATCATGGGCTAATTCAAAATATTATTGTTTGAGAATTAATTTAGGGTCCAATTAAAGAATTTAATTAAGTGCAAGGACTTAATTATGCTTTAAATTGATCAAATTAATTTTATTTCGGGCTTAATTGACAAAAAATCAAATTCTTGAATTTAATTTGGGTTTAATTTAGAAGATTGGAATTTTGGGAGACCCAATTGAATTTTTCCAAGCTAATTGTGCAAATTAGGGGCCAAATTGAAGACAATTGAGAATTTAATGCTCAATTGAGGGTCAAATTGCACAAAACAAAAGACAGGGACCAAAATAAAAAGGCACGCCAATGGAAGGACCAAATCATATTTTACCTACAATAATTCAACAATTAGTCAAAAGCAAGCACTATCAATTGTTTATGCTATGGTGGCCATAGTGTTACAAGCACTGTGACATGGCTATAAATAGCCATGCAACGAAGGGAGGGACACGGAAAAGAAGAGGAGAAAGGGGAAAAGAAGAGGAGAAGAGAGCTGGAGACAGAAAAAATCTGGGGAAGAAAGAGCCAGAAGTAGAAGAAAATAAGGGAAGGTTCACTGTCAGAGGCAGTGCAGACGAAGAGAGAAAAGAGAGGCAGTGCAGACGAAGAGAGACGAAGAGAGAAAAGAGGGAAGAAGAGGGCAGGGCAAAAACACTGAAAAAACGTAGAGAAGAGATAGAGTAAGGGGACGGGAAAATTGGCAGAAGAGTTTCAAAAATCTTTGGCAAAGAAAGCATGCATAAAGATAAAGAGATATTATGAAAATCATGCAATAACCTCTTACCTCTCTCGGCAACCAGATCAAATTCCCTCTCTCTCGCTGTTTCACAGCGCCTCTCTCTCTCCCTCTAAAATTCGCACAGCGTTCATCTCTTTCTCAGCTTGAAAAAGCCACCGGCGACTTCAAGCCCTCCTCCCATCTCTCCGTCAACAGACCAGGCCTTCATCCTCTTCTCACGCCAGCAGAAGCAACTTCGGCAGCCTCTCTCTCCACGTCGTCTCTCTCCTAACCAGCCACAGCACCGCGATCAAGCCCCTCTGTCCCTCATCATCGCGAGCTCCAATTCCACCAAGCTCGCCTTCAGTCCCACGCCAGAGTCACCAGAAGAAGCTCCCATCACTCTGATCCAGCTCCGGCGAGCAGCACCAGCAACAAAGACGAGGAACAGCAGCCATCGGCAACAGTTCCAGCACAGACCGGCGACTTCAAGCCCTCCTCCCGGCCGTCACAGACCTCCGTTTCCAAAACCACGACGACAGGGACGATCACCTAGATCCCCTCTACATGAAGGTATCCTCAGGTAACCCTCTCGTTGATGTTTTAAATTTTGTATGAACAGTGCACATGCACTATTCTTCTTCTTCGATTTTTATTCGGTACGGTTGACCGACTCGACTGATATCGGTTGGGCTTCCACTCACTAAGTTGACAATCAACTCGATAAAATAAAAAATAAAAAAATAAAAAATAATAAAATAAAAATTAAAAATTAAATAAAAAATAAAAAATAAAAAATAAAAATAAAAATAAAAATAAAAAATAAAAAATATAAAAAAAAATATATATATTATTTTTAAAAAAAAATCAAAAAATATATTTTGTTTTCTTGCATAAGGCCGGATTCCAAAGCTTTTCTCATTGTAGTTTTTATAAAAAATATGTTGCATATTTTTTTTGTTTCTCCTTTCATATTTCAAAATAAAATTTGGATATTGTAACCGGTTTACAATTATCCATTGGAAGGCGGCCAAAATGTCAAAAATGATTTAATAATTATTTTGTTTTGGCGGTGTAAATTTACATTGTAAAGTACACCCGTGTATGACAAAGGATAATTTATTAATCATTTTTTAGATTTCAGTGGTGTAAATTTACATTGTAAAGTACCCCATTTTACTTGCAGATGTAAAATTACATTGTAAAGTACAACCGACAAAAAAATTGTTTCTTTGAAAAATGCGGTGCAAAATTTTAATTTAGAAAATAAACAATCAAACAACAATGCAACTTACCTTAGGTAGGGTGCATCTGGGGTGATGCGTCTTCCCTTGCACAACAAGTCCCTTACCCGAGACTCGTGAGACCAATAGGTTCCTAGTAACCCTAATACTAGGTGGCGACTCCGATAATTATAGTCGTAATTTTTACGACTATAAAAACATCCCCATATTTCCATCCGTGTGCCGTTGTTCCCGAAACAAGGGGAATGGCGAGCGCAGCAGCTGTCAAAAATCGTCGTCGCGACAGATGGCGACTCCACTGGGGATGATAGGGACTGAGCTTTGATTGTTTGATTGTTTATTTCTCAGTTGCTTTTTGCACTCTTTTTACTTGCTTTAACTTGCATTTTTACTGCTTTAGCATGCATTTTATTTTTCAATTCATGCATAACGTTTAATTTAAATTAATGTCAACATGCATTTTAATTTCCTGTATAAACCCAATTTTAAGATAGGTGGGGATTAGCGGTCTGCCCCATGACTTTCAGTCGGGGTTCAGATTCGTGAAACATCCAACTATGAACTGAGTGTTTACTTGATAATGGCGGTCACACTGTGCCCCAACCATTTCTCGTAAACCCCCATACTATCTTCACGTGAGGTGGTCACCAGGCGCTTCATAGACCCTTTGTGACCAGATAGAACAACTTACCTCGCATGTAATAGCCTAGAACCTAGGATCTTTAATAATTTGATCATTATTTGCAGAAATTATTAAACTAAGACCATGACTTCCATGAGTTTTTTGGAATACGGGGAAAGATCCGAGATGACACAGATAACTGAGGGAGATTGCCCAAGAGCTAAAATCAATGGATTGCCACACATGACCAAAATCCACTTCTCCATAGAAAATGTAAAAAGGTTGATGCCCATTATGGGGTATGTAGATGAGACATTGTTTGAAGTAAAATATGGAAGAATCGGTCACCTAATGAGGATTCCGGTTCAGATATCAGCAGTCAAAGCCCTTATGCACTTTTGGGATCCTAACTACCGATGCTTTACCTTTGGGGATATTGACATGACTCCTACCATAGAGGAATATGCTTAAATCTTGAATTTTCCCCACAACCCCCACAAAGTTTATTTCAGACAGAGAATCAAGAATACAGTTCAAAAGGTCACTAAGCTTCTATGCTTGGATCAAGTGGGCCAATATATGACTTCTTCTGGAGATTTCAAATAGAAGGCGATTGAGAACAAGTTGAAAGCAAGTAAAGATAAAGGTAGACTTGGAGAAGAAGGGTACCGATTGGTGGCTTTTGCTATTTTTGGTCTAATTTTATTTCCTTCAGAAGCTGTTGGGATAATTAGCATAGAAGCAGCCAGTGCTTTTATTGAATATGAACAGGGAAAGAATAATCCCTCTTCAGCTATATTGGCCGAGACTATCTTGTCTTTGAACCATTGCAGGATGCATGGAAAAGGGGCGATGCGGTGTTGTATCCCTTTATTATTTATGTGGATTGTTAGTCATCTGGAAACCCCCAGAGAAGTTTTCAATAATTTCTGGTGGTTCAACATGAGGCCTCTTGGTGGAATTCTAAGTGAAGAATGGAAGGACCTGGATGAAAAAGCTTGGGTGGAGAAATACCGAGCACTTCCTGAAAGTAAGTTCAGATGGAAAGCACCTTGGGTAGGAAGTTCAACTTATCTAATGAGTTGCGGTAGTAAAGCATGGGTCCCATTAATTGGTTTAACCGGTTATGTTAGCTATTGCCCCTCCTAGTAACCGGACAATTTGGAGGAGCGTAGTATGTGCCGAGAACTAAAAGATTGATTGAATATGTGGGTTCTTTCAGAGAAGTCAACTCATTGGCTGAGGTTGAAGTAATCAAAAAGGATTGGGAGCAACTTATGTTAGTTAACAGAGAGTCTCATCCAAATAAGCCTTATGCTAGCCCTGTTTACCTGGCATGGAAGAACATCGTAAGGCAAAGCCTGACACGAGATAAAGCACCCCTCTTTACTGAAACTAAAAGAAAAAGGATTGACGAAAGGGACCTGCAAGAAGAATTGGATAAGTTAATGATTGAGCTTAGTAGCAGCAAAGGCAGTAAAAAATTCATAGAGAAACAACTACTAGAAGAAGAACAAATGAGGATTTCTTTGGATCGTCAGTTGCAAAGGAAAGAAGAGCGACTCACCAAGTCGATCCAAGAGAAAAAGCAACTAGAAGAAATAAGTTCTCAATATAATGACCGGATAAGTAAATATGAAATGATGGAAAAGGAATTGGTCAATTTGAAGACAACATCTGGAAATAGGGAGCATGCGAACCAAGAATTGGTAGCCTCCATAATGAAAGAAAGGGACCATTACAAGATGAAATGGGAAACTGAGAAGGAGAAAGGAAGGGTGGCTAGTCTTGTCCTTGAAGAAGAAAAAGAATTAAAGGCCCAGTATCGAGTTCGAGACGAAGCCGAGTTGGAGGCAAGAAGGATAGCCGAGTCTGACGTGAAAAGATACTTAACCATGGCAAATGACCTGAGAAATCATGTTTCCACTCTACAAGCTGAACTAGAAGCTCGGGAAGAGGACCTAAGGATAGCGCAAGAGCAACGCACTGAATGGCAGGAATGCACCACCAAAATTGAGGCTCAGTTGAACTCCGAGACAGTAAGGCTTCAGGAAAGGTTACAAAGGGCTAAAGATCAAACCCAACAGTTTGAAAAATTAGTTCTAATATTAGAGAAAAACAATGACTCATTAACCGCTTGCAATGAAATGTTGCGCCAGGATAATCTTGTATTCCATCACAAGATAGAGCAGACTGATAAACTTATCAATATAGTGGCTAGAAAGGCTGATGAATTATGTGTAAAAGCTACTAGAATCGGTGGCAGTGCTCGCAGATATGAAATGTACTTGAATGAACTCTCCTCTTTTGTTAAGTTTGTAGCTAATAGAGGAGTAGCATTTGAGTAAATATTTTGTATTTTGATAAATGAAAGGGACAAGCTCCACCTCTTTGCATTTTGACAAGTGTGTATTATTCAATTGACTCAAGCATATGGGCAAAGCTTCTACAAGATATCTATGGATTTTACCCGGCATGGAAGTCATGGATTGGTTTTTCAAAAATAAAAATCATCATGCATACATTCATTCATCATAAATAACACGCATATCATCCTCAGGTTGAAATATAGGTCCCCGAAGAAATTCACCTCCTAGGATTTACAACACTCGTCTCCGTCAAAGAAATATGGAAGACGAAGAACGTGCACATCAAGATGCTCACTTCCAAGAAGAGTTGAACGCTTTAAAAGACAATGTAGCTCGCATCGCTAGTCTACTTGAGCTGACACTAAGAAATGCCTCTGGCGAGGGTCCTTCAACTAGACCTTCGACAACTACTCAAACACAAGCGGTAAATAATCCTGATGAAATAATTGGAATCCTCAACAAAATCCTGCTTTTGGACAAGCAACCGCACCAGCACCCCTACCAACACCGATTGGTGGAATATCTGCAAATGAGTCCCATAAAACACAGTCATCTGACAGTGTTAATCAAGACAAAATGGCGGCATTGGAAGCTAGGATAAGGGCCATTGAAGGAGCAGAGTTGTATGATCCAATAAGAGCCGCAGAAATGTGTTTGGTCCCAAATGTGGTGTTACCAAAGAAATTCCGTGTTCCTGAGTTCATCAAGTATACTGGAACACAATGCCCTGTCACACATTTAAAGTCATATTGTAATAAAATGGTGGAGGTGGTGCATGATGAGAAATTATTAATGCATTTCTTTCAAGATAGTTTGAGTGGAGCAGCTCTAAGTTGGTACATGAGGCTTGATAACACTAGAGTTCGTAATTGGAAAGACTTGGTTGATGCTTTTATTAAGCAATACAAATATAATATGGATATCGCTCCTGATAGAACTAGTCTGTCCAACCTGGAAAAAGGGGAAAAAGAGAGCATAAGAGAATATGCTCAAAGATGGAGAGACCTGGCTGCACAAGTACACCCTCCCCTTTTAGATAAAGAGATGGTTACTCTATTCGCCAATACACTGAGAGCATCATACTACGAGCACGTAATGGGGAGTTCAACACAACAATTCACGGATGCTGTAGCCAGTGGCGAGCGTATAGAGCAAGGAATAAAGAATGGGAGAATTTACTGTACCTATGGAGAAGAAGGGTTTCGGAGGAAAAGAAAAGACGTTGATCATATTGAAGGTGGTTATAAGGGCAAGAACACCCGACTTCCAAAATACAACCCCTCATCATCTCAAGTTGCCAACATAAACTTCAACTCTCCGTTCTCTACCAAAAACCGAGAACCAAGTTGGAAATTTACCAAAAAACCAAATCAGAAGTTTTCCCAAAAAGAGCTACCAATAACTTCAAGAAAAGTTACCCCCATTGTCATTGTCTTTGAATGAGATATACCAGAAGTTATTAAGTATTGAGCATTTAGCTCTCGTACCCTTGACACCCTTGCAACCGCCTTATCCCAATTGGTATAAACCGGATCTCACTTGCGAATACCATGCAGGAATCGCAGGACACAACATCCATACATGCATTGCTTTTAAAAGGAAGCTCCTCCAATTAATTAAAGCTGGATGGATAACATTCGAGGATCCCCCAAATATAAGCATCAATCCACTACCTAGTCATGCTTGAGCGGTGGATCAATGAATATGTTGGATATCGAGCCTCGAGAAGTTTAAAGGTGCCAATGGAAAAAATATATCAAATGCTTGACAAATGCAAAATATGATGATATGAGATGTTGCAAATATCATAACTAGAAGGGTCATTCTATTGGTCAATGTCAAGGCTTCCATGAAAATGTGACAAAATGATAAATAGAGGTTTGCTTGGGTAGAGACAATTACTGAGATGATAAAGTATCCGTGACGAAATGTCAAAGAAAGAAGTATGTCGGATCCAACTCACTCCGGAAGGACTACCCAAGTTAGTCTTGACCAAGCCCACCGCTACTCGATAAAAAGACTATAATGCCATGCCACACAATTATGGGCATTCATCTCGAGTAGCGCAGGACAACAACTCATCTTTTTGCCTGAAATTGGAGGCTTGACTCGAAGTGGTAGATGTTTTACCCCGGAGGAGTTAAGAAGAATTAAAGGGAAAGAAGTGGTCGACGTATCTGAAGAAATAAATAAACCCGTAACAGAAGAAGAGACCAATGAATTCTTAAAGTTGATGAAGCATAGTGAATATAGTGTGGTGGAACAACTCAAGAAGACCCCTGCTAAGATATCATTATTTTCCTTGATATTGAGTTCCGAGTCTCATCGGAAAGCTTTGCAAAAAGTATTGAATGAGGCCTATGTCCCCCAGGACATTAACCTAGAGACCATGGAGCATTTAGTAGGGAGAATCCAGGCTTCAAATTATGTGTATTTTACTGAAGATGAAGTAGATCCTGATGGTACGGGGCACAATAAACCATTATACATCACAATACGATGTAAAGATGTTTTAATTGGAAAAGTATTAATTGATAATGGCTCTGCACTGAATGTGTTACCAGGACACATGTTAAAAGAAATGCCCATTGATGCATCGCACATGAAGCCGAGTACAATGATGGCAAGGGCATTTGATGGATCGCCAAGACCAATAGTGGGAACATTGGAAGTAGAATTATATGTGGGGCCACAAATATTCCTAGTGACGTTGCAAGTAATGGATATACATCCATCTTACAGTATATTACTAGGAAGGCCATGGATACATGCAGCTAGAGCAGTAGCCTCTTCACTACACCAATGTTTGAAATATATTATAAATGGAATGTTGATTACTGTCAAAGCAGAGGAAACAATTTCAATGATTAAGAATGTGGTTGTACCTTTTATAGAAGCAAAGGACTGTAGGGATGGGAATATTCATGCTTTCGAAATAGTGAATGCAGACTGGGTTCGTGAGGGCACGATGTTAAAGAAACCAAGAATCCCAGAGGCAGCAAAGATGGTCGCCAAGTGTTTTCTAAGGAATGGGATTCCCTTTCAATATGATCCCATAAGTGGAATGCCGGAACGAATCAATATGATGAAATTGAAATGTGCAGATCAGAGGTTCGGATTGGGATATAAGCCAAAAAAAGAAGATTATATGCGGGTTGCCCAAGCTAAGAAAGAAGCAAGGATGGCAAAAATTGAGGGAAGGGAGTTAAAAGAAGAAGAGATCGTCCTCCCGCCACTCCAAGTATCTTTTCGTAGTTCAGTTGAGGAGATCAAGTCAGGCATAACTGATTTGCATATTGGCACTCTTGAATGCCCAGGGGAAGAGACAGATTTTCCACAGATATCTATTCACGATGAAGACAAGCTTCCCGCAAGGACTTTTGTGCAAAAAATAGTTGGAGGAAAGGTGCACCAGAATTGGAAGATGGAGCCTGCTCCTATTGTGTTTAAAAAGAGTGCTGAAAATTCCGACCACTCACAAAACTATCACACTAAGAATAATTGGCCAAATTTCAATAGTGTCACTGTACTTGATGATGAAGAATGGGCAGAGGAAGATATAAAGGAATTTGCTAAATTGGTGGAAAAGTCTGAAAAAACTTGGAAACCTTTTTGTGAAGAGCTTGAGACCATCAATTTAGGAACCGAGCAAGAGAAAAAGGAATTAAAAATTGGTACCCTTATTACAACGGAAGAAAGAAGAAAGTTGATTTCTTTTTGCATGAATATGCGAATATTTTTGCCTGGACTTATGCGGAAATGCCTGGTTTAGATACCGATATAGTCGTGCATAAAATCCCTTTAATAGAAGGAAGCATGCCAAGAAAGCAGAAAAACGTAAGAATGCGCCGGATATGCTCCTAAAAGTTAAAGCAGAGATACAAAAGCAATGGGACGCGAGGATTTCTAGAGGTCGTTCACTATCCTCAATGGGTAGCTAATATGGTTGTGGTCCCCAAGAAAGAAGGGAAAATTCGGGTGTGTGTGGATTATAGAGATTTGAACAAAGCGAGCCCGAAAGATGATTTTCCATTGCCTCACATAGATACCTTGGTGGATAACGCCGCTAAAAATGCCACATATTCATTCATGGATGGGTTCTCTAGTTATAATCAGATTAGGATGGCGTAAGAAGACAAAGAGAAACCACCTTTACCACACCTTGGGAACTTTCGTTATAAAGTGATGCCATTTGGTTTGAAGAATCTTTGGGGCTACATATCGTGAGCGATGGTGGCTTTGGTTCATGATATGATGCACCAAGAAGTCGAAGTCTATGTGGATGACATATTAGCTAAATCCAAGATCGATGAAGATCATATGCAGATATTGAGGAAACTATTTGAGAGATTGCGAAAGTACCAGTTAAAGTTGAACCCTGCCAAATGCTTCTTCGGAGTAAAGACAGGAAAATTGCTGGGTTTTATTGTGAGCAGTCGAGGAATAGAAGTTGATCCGGATAAAGCTAGGGCCATAAAAGAAATGCCCGCGCCTAAAATTGAAAAAGAAGTAAGGAGTTTTCTCGAACGTTTGAATTATATAGCTCGTTTTATATCCCAGCTAACGACAACGTGTGAACCGATTTTTCACTTACTTAGAAAGAAAAATCCTGGAGTGTGGGATGCTAGTTGTCAAGAGGCCTTCGACAAGATAAAGAAGTATTTACAAAACCCTCCACTGTTAGTACCTCCAGTGCCAGGGAAACCATTGATCTTGTACTTAACGGTCACAGAAACAGCCATGGGTTGTGTGTTGGGACAACATGATGAATCTGGAAGAAAGGAGCAAGCTATATACTACTTGAGTAAGAAGTTTAACGATTGTGAGTCTAGGTACCCCATGATTGAGAAGCTATGTTGTGCTTTGGTATGGAGTGTGAAAAGACTCAGGCAATATATGGTGTACTACACCACGTGGCTAATTTCCAAGTTATATCCACTTAAGTACATATGTGAAAAGCCCTATTTATCCAGCAGAATAGCGAGGTGGCAAGTGTTGTTAGCAGAATATGACATTGTTTTTATGACGAGGAAAGCCATAAAGGGCAGTGTAGTTGCTGACCATCTTGCAGATCATGCTGTGGAAGATTATAAGCCTCTAAATTTCGATCTCCCTGACGAAAACATACTAGAGATTAGGGATGATACGGGGGCGAATGAGTGGTGGACACTCTATTTTGATGGAGCAGTAAATGTATCAGGAAATGGGGTTGGAGCTGTAATAATTTCCCCAGATGGAAAGCAATACCCTTTCTCAGCAAGGTTGCAATTCGAATGCACTAACAACACAGCCGAATATGAAGCATGTTTCATTGGTTTAGAGGCTGCTTTAGAGCTCAAGATTAAGAAACTTGAAGTCTTCGGGGATTCCATGTTGATTATTTGCCAAGTGAAAGGAGAATGGAAAACTAAAGATGAAAAGCTGAAACCTTATCAAAACTACCTTGTAAAACTAGCCGGTGAGTTCGAAGAGGTCAAATTCACTCACATGAGCAGGGATAAAAATCAGTTTGCTGATGCTTTGGCAACTTTGGCTTCAATGGTACAAATTGTTGCTAAAGAAGAAATCCACCCAATCAACATCAAGGTTCGAAATCATCAAGCCCATTGTTGCACACTCGAAGAATCACCAGATGGGGAACCTTGGTATAGTGATATTAAAAGATTCATCCAACACCAAGAGTATCCCTAGACGCTTCTAAAGAAGATAAAGAGACTTTAAGGCGGCTGACCGGGAATTTTTACTTGGATGGCGAAATCCTATACAAGAGGTCGTTCGATGGAACTTTACTCAGGTGTTTAGATGAGAAAGAAATTGGGCAAGCTTTAAAAGAAGTTCACGAAAGAATTTGTGCAACCCATGCCAATGGTCATACAATGGCAAGACAAATGCAAAGATCTGGGTATTTTTGGCTGACTATGGAAAGAGATTGCGTGATTTATGTTAGAAAATATCATAAGTGTCAGATTTATGGTGATAAAATAAATACACCTCCAAGACCTCTATTCAACATGTCCTCACCATGGCCATTTGACATGTGGGGATTAGATGTCATAGGACCAATTAACCAGAAGGCAAGTAATGGACATAGATTCATTTTGGTGGCAATTGATTACTTTACTAAATGGGTGGAAGCTAATTCCTACGCCCATCTAACGCAAAAGGTTGTCAAGAAGTTCATTGAAAGAGATTTGATTTATCGTTATGGTCTACCTGCAAGGATGGTGACTGATAATGCTCAGAACTTTAACGGAAAATTGATTGCCGAACTTTGCACCAAGTGGAAAATTAAGCATCTCAATTCCTCTCCTTATAGACCAAAGATGAATGGAGCCATTGAAGCAGCTAATAAGAATCTTAAGAAAATCATCCAAAAGATAGTTGTGACTTACAAAGATTGGCATGAAATGCTACCATGCACTTTGCACGCATATCGCACTCATCGTGCAAACTTCTACGAGGGCAACCCCATATGTTTTAGTATATGGAATGGAGGCGATCACACCTTTAGAACCGGAGATTCCATCACTAAGGATCTTGAAAGAGGCGATTTAGATGAATCGGAATGGGCGAGGTGAGGTTTGAACAGTTAAACTTAATTGATGAAAAAGATTAGCGACTATTTGCCATCACCAGTTATACCAAGGCGGAATAGCAAAAGCTTACAACAAGAAGGTCAAGCCAAGGGTGTTCAAAGAGGAGATTTGGTATTAAAGAAGATGTCGAGTAACAAAGGACCGGAGTAAATGGGAGCCAAATTATGAGGGACCATATGTAGTGAAGAAGGCTTTTTCGGGGAGCCTTAATTTTAACCGACATGGATGGAGAGGATCCGCCTAGACCTATAAACTCGATGTTGTGAAGAAATATTATGCTAAATGTATCACTTAGGACATCTAATGAAATTGAAATTTGGCCATGAATTTTTGGTGTTCCTCTTTTTCTACATGATCCCAGGATTTCATGAAAAAATTTGGCGGATCAAAGTCTAGTACTGAAAATGAATGCCAATTTGATTTTTGTTTAACAAATGTGTTCTCGGAATTCAAAGGATTTCATTGAATGGTGATCTCATACCATCAAAACCCACATAATAAAGCTAATCTCTTAGCCAAACAAATAATTAAAAATCAAAAATTTATTTCTCATGGAAAAGCAAAGCTTATTGATTCAGATTGCATGTTCTTGAAATGATTAAAGGCCATCTTTGATATGCCGTCACAAATTCTCAAATATCCTTTGCAGTTCCTATTTGAGCCTTATAATTTTATTTTCTTGATAATTAACCTTGACAAGGATCATACCTACACTGGGGGGCAAGTGCAAAAAAAAAAAATTGCAAAAAAAATTCCTCAATGACAAGTGACACCCGAAGAAAGCTGGGGGGCATAAAAAGGGGTTTTAGTACACTATAGCGAATGAATTCAACATTTTGGTAGTACTAAAAACTAACATAGAAAGTCCAAACAAAATGTCTGGGGCATGTCGTGACAAAGACCAAACAAATATACTTGGGGGCATGTCAAATCGGCACAACGTTAATGCCAAATAGCAGTGAAAAAAAACCAAGCAAACATTGGGGGACATGACAACATAGAAAGTCCAAATAAATACTTGGAGGCATGTCAAGTCAGCACGACATTAGTGTCAAATTTCAATGAAAACCCCAAACAAAATACTTGGGGGCATATCAAGTCGACACGACGTCGGTTGCCAAATTCCAATGAAGAAACCAAACAAATATACTTGGGAGGCATGTCAAATCAGCATAATGATAGTGCCGGATACCGATGAAAAAGCCCAAACAAATATCGGGGGCATGTCAAGGTCAAAGCCCAAGCCAACACTGGGGGCATGCTAGGTCACTATGCAAATCAATCATGAGGGATAAATGAAGTTCTAAGAGTAAGTACTAAGTGATCCTTAGTCCAAAAAACCCTCAAACACTTTTTGAGCCTACAAATATCATTTTTTCGTAGCCAGGAACCTAAGCCTACGTTACAAGCTTAATAAAGCCCTTTTTGATCAAATAAGAGTTATCTGGATTGATAAGCAATGCTTTTCCATTTGAAATAATCCTTGCAAATGTTTTACATTACCTAATCGAAACATTCTTGACATACAAGACTTACAAATATCATTTTGCATTCTTGTCAAAGTCAACATAATACTTGACAATGAGATCACTTGAATTCTTTCGAGAACAAGTTTGTTAAAAAAAACATCAAAATGGTTTTTGTACTTGGAATGACTTTGAAATTCCAAAAGTTTTGCATGAAAATATTTTTTGCAAATAGCCATCTCTTTCTTGCGAACACTCACAGCCTAAAACACTGATGTGACATGACCCGACTGGGGCAGGCCAAATGACATTTTTTTGCTTGGAAAGACTTTGAAGCTCCAAAAATCCCACATGAAAACACCATCTTTACAAATAACCAACCTCTTTCGACAAACACTTGAAGCCCAAAACACTTTTGGGGCATGACCAAATAGAGGGCAATTTAAAATGCAATGGAAGTTGGCTCCATCGCTTCTTTTCAAAGAATCTGGATCAATCTCAAGAAGATCTATCATCTCCAGTGGTCAAAATCACAAGTTGCGGTTTGAGTATGCAAAAGCAAGAAGCCGTCAAATCCAGAGGTCCAAGTCCCAGAAAAGAAAATCTGGAAGAAGAAAGGGGACCTATATCTCTTAGGTAAGTATACATGCATCATCATGCATTGCATCCCCATTGAAAATCTAAAATTATTTTGGAGGGATCGTAATTTATGAACCTTCATTCATCATTTTGTGTGCACGCTTTCAAGCTCTCACCCTTTTCACTTCCTTAAGCATGCTTTTTGATTTCATCTCTTTCCTAATTGGAATGTCATCATGCATTGCATTTCCCCGCTGATAATCTAGAAAATGTTTAGAAGGGATTGTAATTTACAAACCTTCATCATTTTTCTGTGCGCCTTTGAGCCCTCATCATTTTCACTTCCCTAAGTTCACTTACGAGCCTTTCATTCAGCAGATAGAGCGTTTTTTAACCCTATCTCATTCCTTATTTGAATGCGCTTTCTAGCCCTCAACCAACTCAAATAGTGCACTTTTAAGTCTGATCTCTCAAGAACTTGGTGATCTTTCATGCCCTATTTCCCCCATCTTCGAGGCGTTTTCATACCCTCGACCATCCATCAAAATAGTGCGCTTTCATGCCCTATTTTCCCCCATCTTCGAGTGCGTTTTCATACCCTCGACCATCAATCAAAATAGTGCGCTTTCATGCCCTATTTCCCCTCATCTTCGAGGCGTTTTCATACCGTCACCATTTTCACCTGGGTAGGTCACCCATAACAATGACACCACCTTCACCATTTTCACCTGGGTAGGTCACCCATAACAATCAGACCACCTTCACCATTTTCACCTGGGTAGGTCATCCATAACAATGAGACCACTTCTACCATTTTTCACCTGGTAGGTCACCCATAACAATGAGACCACATTCACCATTTTCACTTGGGTAGGTCACCCATAACAATGAGACCACCTTCACCATTTTTCACCTGGGTAGGTCACCCATAAAAATGAGACCACCTTCACCATTTTCACCTGGGTAGGTCACCCATAACAATGAGACCATCAGTCACCATCTAAAGTTTTTTTTAAAACTTTAGTCGTAAGTATTGTAAAGAGGGGGCAACTGTCATCACCCAATTTTTGGGTGACTCCCCAAAATAAAATAAAAATAACAAAAAAATAAAATAAAAGAGATCGGGGTTGTTAGAAAAATTGTGGTGAAAATTTTGAATATTTGCTGAGCTTAATCATATCCTTGTTGTGCCCAAAAATGAGAAAAAATACAAATTCAAGCTAAACATTAAGTCAAAAATCATAATTATATTTTTTATAAGCCAAGTTGATTTAATCATGGGCTAATTCAAAATATTATTATGTTTGAGAATTAATTTAGGGTCCAATTAAAGAATTTAATTAAGTGCAAGGACTTAATTATGCTTTAAATTGATCAAATTAATTTTATTTCGGGCTTAATTGACAAAAAATCAAATTCTTGAATTTAATTTGGGTTTAATTTAGAAGATTGGAATTTTGGGAGACCCAATTGAATTTTTCCAAGCTAATTGTGCAAATTAGGGGCCAAATTGAAGACAATTGAGAATTTAATGCTCAATTGAGGGTCAAATTGCACAAAACAAAAGACAGGGACCAAAATAAAAAGGCACGCCAATGGAAGGACCAAATCATATTTTACCTACAATAATTCAACAATTAGTCAAAAGCAAGCATTGTTTATGCTATGGTGGCCACAGTGTTACAAGCACTGTGACATGGCTATAAATAGCCATGCAACGAAGGGAGGGACATGAAAAAGAGGAGGAGAAAGGGGAAAAGAAGAGGAGAAGAGAGCTGGAGACAGAAAAAATCTGGGGAAGAAAGAGCCAGAAATAGAAGAAAATAAGGGAAGGTTCACTGTCAGAGGCAGTGCAAACGAAGAGAGAAAAGAGAGGCAGTGCAGACGAAGAGAGACGAAGAGAGAAAAGAGGGAAGAAAGGGCAGGGCAAAAACACTGAAAAAAAACGTAGAGAAGAGATAGAGTAAGGGGACGGGAAAATTGACAGAAGAGTTTCAAAAATCTTTGGCAAAGAAAGCATGCATAAAGATAAAGAGATATTATGAAAATCATGCAATAACCTCTTACCTCTCTCGGCAACCAGATCAAATTCCCTCTCTCTCACTGTTTCACAGCGCCTCTCTCTCTCCTCTAAAATTGCGACAGACGTTCATCTCTTTCTCGGCTTAAAAAAAGCCACCGTCGACCACCTCCCCCCATCTCACCATCAACAGACCAGCCTTCATCCTCTTCTCACGCCAGAAGAAGCAACTTCGGCAGCCTCTCTCTCCACGTCGTCTCTCTCCTAGCCAGCCACAGCACCGCGACTAAGCCCCTCTGTTCCTCATCACCACGAGCTCCAACTCCAGCAAGCTCGCCCTCAGCCCCACGACAGAGTGACCAGCAGAAGCTCCCATCATTCTCCTCCAGCTCCGGCGACCAGCACCAGCAACGGAGACAAAGAACAGCAGCCATCGGCAACGGTTCCAGCACAGACCCGCGACTTCCAGCCCTCCTCCCGGCCGCCACAGACCTCCGTTTCCAAAACCACGACGACAGAAAGGATCACCTCGTTCCCCTCTACACGACGATATCCTCAG
>JAVHLS010000034.1:0-107022 GCA_032356905.1 Salix exigua | reverse complement strand
CACGTACTCAGCTACTTCCCTTTTCATATTAGGCCACCAATAGAGGAGTTTCGTGTCTCTATACATTTTAGTGTCTGCTAGGATGTATAGAGAAGTTGGACTTATGTGCTTCTTGTAGAATCATCTGCTTGACTATTCTGTCATTTGGTACATACAACCGTTGTCCCATCATCAAGGATCCATTATTCGCTACTCGAATTTCATTTCTACCCCGACCTCCACATTCCTCCTTATCTTGGACCCAACCTTGTCATGGAATTGGGCTTGTAGTATTTGTTCCCGATACGTTGGTCGCACCAATAGTTGAGCTACTAACCCACCTCCGAGCATTAACGCCTAAATTTGCACCCATCTCTTTCAATTCCGCCAAATGTCGCCCCTTTCCCACTATTAACCTTTCGAGGGTGGCTTTATTTTTTTGACCAAGGGCATCCGCCACCACGCTTGCTTTTCCAGGTGATCTTTTATGGTGCAATCATAATCTTTAATGCGCTTTATCCACCTTCTTTGTCACATGTTCAACTCCATTTGTGACATCGATACTTCGTGCTCTTATGATTAGTAAAAATTGGGTTTAAGATCCATACAAATTGTGTCTCCATATCATGAAAGCAAATACCACAACCAACTCCAGTGTCGTGCACTCGGGTAGTTCACCTCATGAGTCTTTAACTGTCTTGATGCATAGGCGATCACCTTCCCATGTTGCATCGTAACACACCCCAATCCCTTCCCCAAAGCATCACTATAAACCACAAAACCTTCGGTTCTCGAGGGAAGGGTTAACACTAGAGCAGATGGTGAGCCTCCTCCTTAATTCTCGGAAGCTTCTTTCACATTCTTCCGACCACACCCATTTCTTATTCTTTCTAGTTAGCTAGGTCAAAGGGGTTGTAACTAGGAAAAACCCTCGATAAAACTCCGATAGTATCCTGCAAGCCCCAAGAAGCTACGTATTTCGGTGATCAAGTCGGTCTTTTGCATTTCAAGACTGCTTTGACTTTCTAGGGATCCACAAAAATACCTTCGTTGAAATGACATGTCCTAGAAATGTCATTCTCTTCACCAAAACTCACATTCACTCTCTTCATATAATTGATGATCTCTCAAGGTTTGTCTCAAGTGCTCATCGTGTTCCGCGAAAGAATTTCACTACACCAATATATCATCAATGAATACCACCTCAAACTTATCTAAATATGGTTGAAAAACCAGATTCAACAAGTCCATAAAGAGGGTCGGGCGTTCGTCAACTCGAACGATAGCACCAAAACTCATAGTGTCCATAATGAGTTCTAAATGCAGTCTTTGCTACGTCCTCCCTTTTATATTCATCTAATAATACCCTAATCTTAGATCTATCTTTGAAAATGCCCTCGCTCCCTTTAACCGACCGAACAAATCATTTATCCGAGGTAATGGATACTTGTTCTTCATTGTTATTTTGTTCAACTGTCGATAGTTAATAAAAAGTCTATGGGTCCCATCTTTCTTTCTTACAAATAGGACTAGTGCTCCCCAAGGAGATTTATTGGGCCGTATAAACCTTTTGTCTAACATTTCTTGTAGTGGAGTCTTTAACTCGCTCAGTTCTATTGGATCCATCCGGTAAGGTTGTTGGGCTATGGGAGGGACTCTAGGCAAAGTGTCTATGGACACCTCTACCTCCCATTCTAGGGGTAGTCCCAGTAATTCTTTGGGAAACACATAAGGGACACAATAAACCTGGTATAAATTAACCCCGAGTAATCTGTCTCTTCAAACAACAAAACAGAGACGATCCATCTATTCCATGATCCATTCACCCTTGCGAAGGAATTCCCAGTACCTAGTCAACATGTATCCTCTGGCACAACCCTGTCCCACCTCCCTGTACAAAATATTGCATACGCATCAGCAGCATACCTGAACGATCAGACAAGAGAATGAAATGAATCAGATCAGTGTGGAAAAACCATCAATGCAAATAGCCAGAGTACACAACCAACTGTCCAGAAATTTCCCTACTTTCCAACACCAGGCAGAAAGGTGACATGGGTCCAGCCCTCTTTCAAGTAACTCTGAGAAAGGAGTTTTATCTTCTCAGCCCTCGTGTTTTTGAAACCTAAGCTGTGTGTTAGATGAGCTATCTCTGTTTGGGCAACTTTAGTGGTAGTCTTTGCATCAGGACATAGGGTGAAGAAGTCATTTAAAATTGGTCTAACCTGCAACGAGAAATGCCTTTGAGATTATGCACTTTCCATGCTGATTTTCATTAATAAAAACATGTAATAATCTTACCTGGCCACCCGATGTGCAGTTTCATAGCATGCAGATGACCAAAACTCTCCAGGGTCATGGTAATGACCCTCTTGAAGAAGCTCGTGAAGAGATTTGGGCGGAATCCAACGGTTGTTGGGTCGTCTCCTGAGGTATGCCACATCACGCATTTGAGCAGCAGTAAGTCTGGGTGATACCTTCCTTTTCTTCTTCTTCTGAGCTTCTTCTTTCTTTCCGAATTTCTTGATGGAAGGCCGAATGGAGGAGGCATGCCCTGTCCCTCCTGAAATGCTACCACTACCTATAAACGCGAATTCAGAGAACAACCCCATAACACTACCACTGACCTCTACCGACCGTCTATGACATCCTTCTTGTTTGCCATCTAACTCAAACCCTTCTTTTCTTCTTTTTTCCCTTTTTCTCTTCTTTTCTGCCCCACCCTCCATTAGATTAGATGTAATTTAGGCTCTGTTTGTTTCCGAAAAGTGAATTCAGGAAACCACTTTTCAAACTTTTCTGTATTTGTTTGTCTTCTGGAAAATTGGTCAACGGAAAACACTTTCCGGTCAACGGAAAACACTTTCCGGTCAACGGAAAACACTTTCCAGTCAAAGAAAAATTTGGTTTGGTTTTCAGGAAAGTGTTTTCCAGAAAATTTGGGCGGAAAACACTTTCCGGAAGTTGTGAAAAATTTAGAAATGTCATTATTTGCTGATTATATCAAATTTGATCCTCAAACTTTTGATTGCTATATATAATTTGTTTTGAATATTTATTTTTCAATTCCATCTCTTAAAATTTAATTTTTATATTAATTTTGGTCCTTATTTTTATAATTGCTATTTACTTTTTTCTTATCATTTTTTTATTGAAATTTTTTATCTATCAAATTTGATCCTCATTTTTTTTATTTTTACTTATTTTATTTGAAATAATTTATGAAATGTTAATTATTATTATTATAATTTATTCACCTTTCATTTTTTAAATTTTTTAGATTTGATCTCTATTATTTTGATTATTATTTATTTTATTTGAGATAATTTATGATTTTTTTTTTCAATTTCATTCTCATTCAACTTTTTAATTTGTAAGATTTGTTCCTCATTATTTTAATAAACTTGAAAAAAAATTAATTTATTAATAAATTATTTTCCAGTTCATTTTCCATAACACAAACAAACACTGGAAAGTGTTTTCCAGTTCATTTTCCATAATACTGCCAAACATCGAAATTCACTTTCCAGGAATTCATTTTCCAAAAGGAAACCATTTTCCAGCAAATAAAGGGGGCCTTAATTTTGTTTTTCTAGGGCAAAATTTTTCTTTATATAGAATAGGAGGGCAATAGGGTTTCTCCGAGTGCTTACGAGCACACTCCCTTGTTAATTAAGAAATATCGTTTTATGTTCCGGGGCTTTCTTGGAATTCCACTCTTTCTTTCTCTATTTCCAGAAGCCCGCCCATCCCATCCCATGTTTAGAGCGGGAACTTTCTTTTCTTTTCTAGACCACAAAATTTTTCATTGGAAAAAAAATACATAATTGTTGTTCACGGATTAAGGCAACTATGCACCTAAAGGAGAATTAGGTGTAAATACAATAATTAATGCAATTTTAAAATTAATTATTTTAAAGTAAAGAGATAAGAGAGAGAAATTGCTAACTCGGTTTTTAACGTGGTTCGGCAAGCCTATGTCCACGGCTCAAGTACCAACCCGTACTTGAATATTGTATTCTCTTACTAGTCCAAGTAACAAGATTACAATTCCCGCTTGATGAATTCACACCAAGACTTTTACACCACTTGAAGATATGCTCTCTTCAAGATTTTTCTTTTCCCACTTGAAGATGTACCCTCTTCAAGATTTTTCCTTGGTGATGTACCCTCACCAATACCAAGAGTTTTATACTAAACTCTCAAGAGTATTACAATGATTGTTTTTGTAAAACAATAATACACTCTCAATAGTGTGGATATTACAAATCAAGATTTATGATCTCTTTATCTCACTTAATAGCACTTAGAATATTTGAAGGTGTTTAAGTGTAGTGAGAATAAGAAATACTCTTTGTATTAGGATATGAAGATTTAAGCACAAATATGAGTATTAATGAGGATTGATGATATGAAGGTGTTTATGCATTACTAATTGCCTCAATATAAGATGTGAAAGTTGTGTGTTCTTTATTTTGCAATTAAGAGGCCTATTTATAAGTTTCAAAAGAAACTAGCCTTTTCTAGCCGCTTTAGTGCAACTCGTCATATCAAGCGGTCGACCGGTTCACAACGGACAAATCCAAGTGGTCGACCGGTTCACAACAGCACAAATCCAAGCGGTCGACCCGTTCACAACGGATAAAATAATTTGTCTTCCAAGCGGTCGATCGGTTCACAATGGATACATCAATCGGTCGATCGGTTCATGCGTAACTCTATTTTGACAAATTATCTTTTCGAATTTCTTGAACCGATTGATTATGACTTAAACCTTTAATCATCAAACCTTTTAATGCGTGCAATGTGAAGTGTGTGAGTTCATTTTAATTTGTGCTATCAAGATAGAAATTGAGATTTACATAAAGCAATAAAATGAAAACTTATTCTAAGTCTTCACTTGCTTGCATCTTGGACTTCTTGGAGTGATTTCTTCATGTACTCCATTTTGCTTGTTGATGTATTCTTAGTCCATTTTCTTTTATTGTTATCATCAAAATATATAAAGCATACAAATATGACATTATATGTAAACAATAATGTTATAAATTCTTAATAAATTTATATTTATATGTATTGAATGTCCATGACTCTTATATGTTAATTATTTATTTTTTTATAACACATTATCAAAATGATATTCTAACCAGACTTATATCAATTTTAATATATTCACTTTTCATTATTGTAATTTATTTTTGGCAAATTTTCTTTCACTATCATTCATAGAAAGAGATTAATATTCCCGAAGAACGAGTATTATAAGTTCGGAAGAACTAAATAAATTAAAAATAGTTCTTGAAGAACTAGTATAACAAGTTCTTGAAGAATTACATAAATTTTAGAAATAGTTATTTGTCATGAAATAATATACATTATCTTTATCTATAAAAACAAGAAATAACTTATTTAATAAAATCATGAAGATAAACAAAAATCAGTCCTTCAAGACTATTATTTATTCGACTTTAGAAATACTAGTTCTTCAGAAGCTGCATTTAATTTTTTAATCATTCAGGAAAAATATTAGGTCTTCAAGAAATGTTTTTAATTTAGTTTAATTCTTCAGGAACATCAAACCTTTAAGACTATTATTTATTTAGCTTTAAAATACTAGTTCGTTAGGACTTATATTTAATTTATGCAATTCTTAAGGAACTTGTAATACTCGTTCTTCAGAACTGCTTTTAATTTATGTAATTCTAGTATTTCTAAAGCTAAATAAATAATAGTCATGACAAATAATATGTGATATTCTTTGATGATAAACTTTAGTGGTCATATCTTTCATTTAGTTTAATGCTCTTGATATTTTTAGAAATAATTATTTATCATGAAATATTGACGCTGAGATTCATCTGGAAGCTATAAATCTTTAAAAGACCATCAAAGAAGGAAATAATATGTGGCAAAATCTAAATGAAATATATGACCACTAAATTTTATCATACTTTCTTCAAGATCATTATGCTTGGTTGCACCTGAAGTTGCAAGATTTAAAATCAATTATTGAATATAATTCTGCTCCTTTTAAAATTACCTCATGCCTGAAATTTTGTAGTAAGATATCACATACGATCAAATATTAGAGAGAAAATATTCTCTACTTTTCATGTTTCAAACATTGTCCTACAACAACAATATAGAGTGCATAATTTCAAAAGGTTCAAAACTATTCCCTGAAGTGAATGAAAATTTTGTCCAAAAGACAAGAAAGGACTGAGGATATAAGTATGGAAGAAATAAATGGAAAGGGGGGAAAGATAATCCTTCTAAAAGTAAATCATTAATGCACCAGAAGTGGAGACATAATGAATAGTAATATGACTTTTCATGATGAAGATTTATGTCTAGAATACAGTGCAATAACACACACAATTCTTAAGGAAAATAAATACCTTAAGAATTTGACAGTAACCAAAGCTAATTTCACTACAATATCAGGTCCAACTAACGCATTTTCTTTCCTTCTTCCCTTATTTTCTTTTTTCCCATGTTGTTTCTTTGGGATTTGGTTGGAACAACCAACTTCTTCTCTTCCCACCTCTTTTCCATTTCATTTCATTTAGCTTCAAGTAGGTTGAAAGGCTTATTTGGATCCATCACTTCTTCTCTTCCTTCCCTTATTTCCTCCTTTTCCCTCATCCCTTTATCTTGACTTTGATTAGACTGAAGACTTTGGTTAAGCCAACCCATTTCTTCTCCTTTTTATTACTTTTTTTTTCTACATTTTTTTGTTTGGTTAGGTCAACCTTTTCCCTTCCTTCTTCCTTATTCTCTCATCTTCCTTTTTCCCCAAATCAAGTTTATATATATATATGTATATATATATATATAAGTTAAGCCATGTAGTATTTTTGTAGTGATTCTTTTGTGCCATGCACCATGCTCCTCTCACATTTCACTCTTGATTAAGTTAGTGTATTTGTTTTGTGATTGTATCTTTTTATAGACAAATTGATGATCAAATTCCTATAATTGTTTTGGAAAACACAACAAAATATAATGATTGACATTAAATTTCGAGCAAAACTTATTCTTAACCCATTTATTTCTTTTTCTTATTTTGCAATACCTTTAGTTTATGGAATTTAAGTATTTATACAAAACTTTATTTTTTCTCATTATCAGTCCATAGGTTTGAGAGATGACAAATAAAGTCATCACCGATCACTAAAAAAATGTTCTTAGATTCAACATATTGCATTTTATAAAAAGGGTTTTATTGATGTGTTATTTGCCCTTCATCGTGTTAGGAAAGAAAACAAATTGGGGTTGAGAGAGGATGTTTTTGTGTGGTTTAATTTTATGTTATTAGTCAAATTGAAGGGTGTTCTGAGTTCATGTATTTGTTTATTAACATTATGTGGATGCTTAATGCATGTTTTTAGGTGAACAAGAAACATCTGGGATCACGAGCACAACTGTTTTTTTAATGGACCATACACATTGTGCCATCCTAATCTAAGTAGTATTTTTTGTAGCCCTACATAATATTTTCTTCCTTGATTTTTTTTAATCTCTTATATGTGCATCTCTATTTTTATTATCATTTTATTAAATAAAAAATAGTTTGAAAATAAAGTTTTGTATCAATAAAATGAAAGGTTACAAACCGAGTCTATGACACATGTTATGAGATTGGATATATATATATATATATTAGCATTTTACTTATCTTTAGTTAACATTAAAAAAAATCAATTATTAATGCATGTTATTCTAATTTTATAGTAATTGAAATAAAATGAAAAAAAAAACAATTAAGACTATAGCTAGCCTCCTCAAAATACTTATAAATTACTCACAAATAGTAATGGATTCAATGTCATTCTATCACTCTCTTTTGACCTTTTTTTAAATATAAAGTATAAGTATAAGTATAATAGTAATAAAGAATAAGGAAGATTATATCATGCTTTCTATAATTCAATCATTTTCTTGCTTTGCCCCCATGTTTTGAAAAATTACACATTATGTAGCACCACAACAATTAAAAACACTTTTAATTTATTTCATCGAGAAAATTAATAGAAACCTGATTTTTTTACTTAGGAGTTAACATTTAAATGCTAATGTCAAACAATAATTTACATCATTATCCTTTATTCTTAGAACGACTAATCAAATCAGAAATCCTTATTCTTATTTCACCGATCTAATTCTTTCTATGTCAAATCGAGAAAAAACATATCATTTATATGTGCTGAGGAAATAAATTGTGGGGTAAATTTCATGAGTTGCAAAATAAAAATATTAATATAATTAATTATATTCATGAAGTGGAAATAATTCTGAAATAAGCTCGATGTGAAAAGAAAAGAAACATTGCATGAAAATCTTTGAAGGAAGCCAAGCACGTGTAGTGATGAGTTCAGCTAGATTATAAATGAAATAGTTATCATAATGCAAGGATGATAATGTGATTAATAAGATAATAAGAAGAGGTGTTGAATCAATTCATTTAAAAAATTTAATAATACTACCTATATAATAAATGGCTAGGAAGAGGTGTTGAATCAATTTCTTTCAATAAACACTACACCAATTAAAATTCACATGTTAAATAACACTAATAAATCTAGAAACTTCATCAACATCATTTCTACTCCTTAAACTCATTTTCTCATAATTTTATCGCACCTCTAGTCTCATAAGAAATAGAGTTATTCATAGTAAAAGGAATTTTCACCTTTAAACCATAAATAGTCAAGAATAATTTATAAAAGGAACAAGCTCTCAAAATCCATTTTTTCACTATCTCTCTCTTGATTTCTTTCAATCAAGTGCTTAAGAGGCTTGTCTATCACAATTTGCAAGGTTTACCTTATTTTTCCTAAGGTTTTCTAAAATCTCTCAAGATTCTCTCTTTATTACTTTCCTTCTTGTATGGTCGACCATGAACCTTATATTTATATATAACAATTTCAAAAATTCCCATTATGCCCCTCTTTTGTATCCCTCGAGATTTCCTGATTAATTGATCTCAGATTTTATTATCCATTTATATGAAAACTAAGTTAAGCTATTTTGGATTTCACCAAATTTCATTTTAATATTTATTTTCTTTGTATAAATCATTTTCAAATAGTTTTTATTCGTGTTTTTGTATTTCTTTTTAATTTTTACCTTTTTCTCTATTTAATCTTTTTAAAAATAGTAAATAATTATTTTATTCTAGAATTTTCTATTTATGATTATTTCCTTAGTGTAACATTTAATTTAAACACTCATCACAATATTTATTTTACTAGTTGCTTGAAATTTTTATTTGGTAGAATACAAATTATATGAGTATCTTGATATATTTTTCTATTTTAGGTTAATATTCCAGGTAAATAAAAAAATCTTAAAGGTTTTACAAAAAAAAATTGACAATGGAATAAAACAAAAAAATGACTTATGGACTCATTAAGAGCATTTTCATTATTTGGCCAACAACAATTTCTCTTTCCTTGTAAAGGTTGACGTGTAGACCTAGTAACTCTAGATAGTGAGATTAGTGCCCTGATTAATGAGTAATAAGTGAAAATAGCTATCTTGGTTAATGAAACTAATGCCCTAATTAATGGGTTACTATAGAAAGTAGTTATGCAGGTTAGAGAGATTAGTGGTATGGTCAGAGGGCTATTTGAGAAAATACTTACCCTTGTTAATAGGACTAGTGCTTTGGTTAATGGGCAATCATAGAAATTAGTTACCTTGATTCAAAAGACTAACACGCTGGTAAATTAACAATTAGAAAAACTAGTTAATTTAGTAATGGAACAAATTCTCATTTTGGGCTAAAGAGGATACTAGTATGTCCTTATATTGTGTTAGTTGTACTCATTTGTAAGGTTAGGGGTAGAATAAGAAATCAATTGTTTAGAAATTGATGTTGTAAATATATAGGAAATTATTTGAGCATGTATTGCAAGAATAAAAGTAAAGGAAGTGATGTGAATCTCGTGATCACCCAACCCATAACCAAGAATGAGATATGATCTTGGAAAGCCGAAATAGGTCTGATAGGAGTGTGACACAATGGAAAGTCTGTCCCAAAGAACCAAAACTATTGGAATGAATAAAATGACATCACGAAGCCTCGTTAATGGAAACCTACCCCAAGACACCAACACTATTGGAATGAGTAAAATGATGTCACGAAGTCGGTTAATCTTTGACAAGTCGAATTCACTTCGTTCAAGAACTAAAGAATGCAAGAATCACTCTCACACAACCTCGAAAAGTTCGAATTCAAAATTAATCAGTACCTGCCAAAATTTAGCTAACATGAGTTTAAACAGTCTTTTAAAAACTAACCATAATGGACCTCTTATGTGGACTTAAAAGAGGTCTATTAAAAATTGACTCAAAATTCTAAATTGAAAAGCACATGACTTAATCCAAGCAAGTCTTGAATCCTAGCTGAAAACAAAGTCTTAATTAAACTCAAACAAACCTTGGGTTGTAGCTAACTAACTTAAATAAAGTCCATAAGGTTTATTTATTCTTTTCCATCCAGTTCATCAATCTCATGTTTCCAAGTTATAGTATGATTCTTTTGGTTGCTTTGTTGTCCTCACTTCATGGTCCAAATAAAACCAGGTTGGACCCCTCCTACACACATATACTTCAATGGTCCTTTCAATTATGACTTGTATGAAACCTTCAAAACCACAAATCAAGCCCTAAACATGTAATGGGTCATTGCTGGTGTTTCTAGGTTGATTCGTATCATCGAAGGTTATGAGATTAATTATAAATAATAAAAATGGGCATGAAATAAATTAATGAATAAAGAATTCTCAATATAACAAGGTGTTATATGGGATGAAGTATGATGTATCATAGATAAAATAAATGTTTGTGTTATTAAAAGGGATATTAATTAAATATAATGTGAATTAAATAAATAAGAAAATTAGACATGCTTACACAATGACATACAATATATGTTGAAGGTGGTTGACAAAGGAAAAAACATATCATTTACTACTTTTGCTTTTGCATTAAATCTTATTCATAAAGTTGGAAATTTTCTTTTAATAAGTTAGTTGTAGTTGATTAAAACTTATTCATCAACTTTGTAGGTTAATTAAGAATAAAAAAACAAAAATGAATGTGTTCATTATATTTGAGATAACAAATCATAGATCATGTTGTTGGGAATAATATAATTTACCTAGTTGAGTTGTTATCAAACAATCCATTAAGTGTGATATTTCCAAAAATAATTTTCAATTCTCTTTTTGTAAGTGATGTTTAAGAACAAAAACTATTTTTTTCTATAACATATGCTTCACATAACATAAATTACTTTGCAAATAACCAAAGCCCATTTGATCTTTATTCTTGTAACTTCAGTTATATGTTAATTTCTGTAATACTCTTAACTCTTAATATAAACTTATTAAGAGTTATTAATAATAGAATATATAGTATGTGGATAAATTTAATTATTTGTGAGAAATATATTGATTGGTCTATGATTTGAGATAATTAATCATATTCATGAAAAAAGTAATATCAATTTAATTTGGTGAATTATACATATAAACTTTGAGAGACCCTTTTATTTTACCAAACTTTTATTTTAGTTTGCTTTTAAGATGTATCTTTAAATGTTGAAAAAATGTACATCATTGGAAAATGAAGTACTATTTGGAATGATCACTTCATGTGCATTTACTTTAGTCTAAATCATGTTAATTAAGTAAAGTTATTTAATTAAAATCATTAACTAAGTGAACAAATTTCGGTACATGTATATACAAACTAGTCATATCATATTATTATTATTATTATTGTCACAACGACGATTTTGGATGCGCTTCGCGCCCCGCCATCTCCCCGGGATTAGGAGGAGACAACAGCGCACGGTGAAAATGGGGTTATTTATAGCCATAAAATTTACGACTATAAATCTAAGGAGTCGCCACCTAGTATTAAGGTTACTAGGAACCTATTGGTCTACGTGAGTCTTGGGTAAGGGGACTTGTTGTGCAAGGGGAAGACGCATCACCCCCAGTGCACCCTACCTAAGGTTAGCTGCATTATTGTTTGATTGTTTTTCTAAGTTAAAATTTTTACACTGCATTTTAAAAAAAACATTTTTTTTATCTGCGGGTGTACTTTAAAATGTAATTTTACACCACATTTCTAAGTTTTTTTTATATCTACAGATGTACTTTACAATGTAATTTTACACCGTAGTAAAAATCTTTTTTATCTACGGGTATACTATACAATGTAATTTTACACCGTAGTAAAAACAATTTATCCGCAGGTGTACTATACAATGTAAATTTACACCCTGATAGATGAAACAAAAATATTTATAATTATTTTTGATATTTTGGCCAAATTCCAACAGATAATCATAAACCGGTTACGATATCTAATTTTCATTTGAAAACATGAGAAAGATGCAACATAATTTTTATGAAAAATATGTATGAAAAAATCATGGAATTTGGTCGTATGCACACAAAAAATACATTTTTTTATTTGAATTTTTTTATAATAATAATAGTGGTAAAAAAATACTTTTTTTTTACCAATTTGTATTTTTCAATTTTTTCATTTTTCATTTTTTGAGGTCGATGTGAGCCACGAGTGAGTGACAGACCCACCTGAGTGGTTGGGCTTCTGTCCTCACGGACCGGAAGCCCAGACAGTGCAGAGTTGGGCTGGCTTTCCGACTTGATGGGCCGAGAGGCCGTTACCTTGGCGAGATGGGTCAGAGCTGAAGTAGGCCCAAACGACCAAGCGGGGAGTGAACCAGTACTGTAGAAGACGATGCACAGTAAATGGTGGTCGACCGACCACGACGAGAGGGTTACCTGCTAGTACCGTTGGGTAGAAGAGACCGAGGTGATGATTCCTGTCGTGGTGGCGTAAAAAATGGAGGGTTGTGGTGGCCGGAGGAGGCGTTGGAAGTCGTCGGTCTCACATCGGTTCAAGCTCGCCATTCTTCGCTGGTGCACTCGTCGAGTTGGAGAAGAAGTTGTACCTGATGGTGGTCACGGTGAGCTACAAGTGGTGGTTTTCTTCAAAATTTCTCCCCTCTGTTATCGTCTTCTTCCCCGTGTTTCTCTAGGTTTTTTTTCTTCTCTGTTGATCTCCCCCTTTGTGCATGCTTGTGAGCGGTTGCATTTACAGGAAAAAATGCAACCGTTAGTCATGCACATTGCATGACATTGTTGCCCTCTGCATTTTGCAGAGGGTTTAGGGGTGTGTTGTGGCCTCTGCAAAAATGTAGAGGCTTGAGGGAATGCAGGGCATGTTCCTGCATGTTCAGGTGTCGAAACAGTGCAGGGACATGCCAAATTTGTGTTTTAAAAATACAATTTGGTCCCTTCATGTGTGATTGGTTCAATCGCACCCCCAATTAATTTTAAACTTTTAATTTTATGCAATTGTATCCCCGTCAAAATTTCAACAGCATCCTTAAATGTTCACGCAACATTTTTATTTTAGTCTCTGGTTTCCTCAGTTGACTTTTAAATTCTCAATTCATTCAATTCGGTCTCTGATTTCGCATAATTGACTTAAAAATTCAAATTGGTCCTTGAAAATTCAATCCTCACCAATTGTTCCCAAATTAAATTCAGGAAATTAATTTCTCATTGACTAAGCCTTTAATAAAATTAATTTGACCAATTTAAAGTACAATTAAGTCCTTGCACTTAATTAAATTCTTCGATTGGACCTTAAATTAATTCCCGATAATAATTAAACTTTAAATTTTTTGACGATTAAATCAAATCAACCTATAAAAAATATAATTATGTTGTTTTAGTTTTTACACAGATTCATCCAACGATAAATTGTTTTTGCCTTAAATCTGTGTTTTTTCTCTATTTTCGGGACCAAAGTTATGATTGGACTCGCGACAACCGCCAAAGCTTCCAGATTGATTTTTTTCTACCCACGCCAGCTCCTTTGATTTTATTTTTGTTATTTTTATTTTATTTTAGGGAGTAACCCAAAAATTGGGTTATGACAATTAGTATTATTATATATCTAAAAGAAATATTAATATATAAATACTCATACTCATAAGAATACATTATGATTTTTATAGAATTTTATTTTTAATAAAACATATTAAATTTAAGAAACTCCTATCCTAAAACTAAAATAAAAGGGTAAAAAGACAAACACTATATAATATGTTTTATTTTCTTAATGCATATTGAAAGTAGATTGTTAATTATTATAAATTTTAAAATAAATTTTATTGTATCATTTAATTTCTTAATCTTATTGAACAAAATGATTTAATTCAAATATAATAATAAATTAAAGAATATATATGAGTGAATTCCTATAATATCATAAGTTCATATTATTATTCTAACTCGGTGTAAATGCTTTGATGTTTCTATGTTTATCTACATACTTGGCATTCATTCATTAAAACTTAAATATACTAAAACATTAGAAAAAAAAAAAGACTAAATGAGATGGAGAAAATACTATACACCTAAACACAATTTAGTGTGGATGGAAACATTGTTTTCTCCTTTTCTCCTCAAAACAAATGTTTTTGTCATGTGTTTAAGGGTAGAATAGTCTTTGCTTGAAAACAAATTTGGCATTCCAAAATTGATTTGAGGGAGCATGAGTATTTTGTATTTGAATTGTAAATCAATTTGCAACATTACCTTTATAAATAAATCAAATTTGAACTCTATATAAAGTTAGTTTTGTATTTTTAATTAAAAATGCAAATTAAATTAATTTTCTTACCCTTGGAATTAAATAAAAGAACTAACAGGCAAATGGAGGGAACAAAAAGAACTCAGCGCCCTTGGTGTCAAATTGTTGTTTTGTTTTTTAAATAAATTTGATGGGGTGGGTAATTGGAGTATTTTAATAATTAAAAACTTTAATGCAATTTTTCACTATATCCTTCAATATATATTTATTGAAAGATTAAACTCCGTTTTTCCTATGCTTTTCTATGACCTTGGTGAAAACATTTTTTTTATTTAAATGGGTTATCTCAAGTCTTTTTATTTGTTATTCTTTGTTAAGTTTATTTTTTAAAATATATTTTATTCTTGAAAAGAATATAATTGATTTATTGAATATAGGTTGATGCTCACTCACTACATTTTGGATGTTGCGTTAGCAGCCAAGACAATTTCTTATGTCATCGTCTAGAATTTTGTGGTTAGGTTTGAATTGTCTGAACAAGCTTTTTGTATGATGGGCGATGTTGATAATGGAATGACAATGGATTGTCAATGGTTATTTTTTTTCCTTTTTTGTATGTGACACATACAGTTGCAGGAGGTTCAATTTGTCACTAGAGTTCTTTTCTTTTCTTCTTCTTTCTTTCCTCTTTTTCTTGGTGGTTACGCCTTGCAACTAGAGTTTTTCAAGTCTTCCCCAAAAATTCTTATTCTTTTTTATGTCGTCCATGCTCTTTTGGTTATATCTTTTTTAAAATAATTCATTGTATTTTTTTATTTCATCCTTATTTAATTTATTTTGTTTTGTCAAACTTGATCTTTATTCTCTTATAGTTATATATGCAGTAAAGGAAAATTTTGAGTTTTATTATTTTTATTTTATCCTTTGTATAATGTTTTCCTAATAGATTTCATTGTTTTTTTCTACATTGCAAAATTTTCAAAATCAATATTTGTTTTACCCAATTTAGTTCTTCTAGGTTGGATTTAAGCTTGGTTAACGTCACATATATTTTTTATGCAATTTGATTGAGCTCAGTTTTTTTCCATACTTTTTTATGACATGGGTTAAAACATTTTTCTTATTTCAATGGGTTACCTCTAGTCTTTTTATTTGTTATTCTTTGTTAAGTTTATTTTCTAAATTAGGTTTTATTGTTGAATATAATACAATTGATTTATTGATTATAAGTTGATGCTCATTTTATTTTGTTTTGTTAGATTTGCTCTTCTAAAATATTGTTCTAGTGACCTATGCGACTTCTTTCTAAAATAGCTTTTTCTGTGATGGTTCATGTCTTCAAGATGTGTTTTCTAAACTCAACTCTAGAAAAAATTTAAACTTGTAGGCAAACACGTTGATTTCCCAACAATGTTCATATTTTTGAAACCATTTCACATAATATTAGGGTCATAGATTTTTATTGTCATAATTTTATGATTTATCCCAAAACATTTTAAACCCTTATGATCCAGAAGGCAGATCTATCATTTGATGTTGTGCATGCCATGAAAAGTATCATGCAATGTGAGTTGAAACTCTTGAACTTCACTTATAATGTTCCTAGAGTGAAACATTTTGAAATCTAAGAATTGTTTTATTATAAACTTTTTCATGATGACAACGTTAACCTTGAACTTGTTTTTTGAAGGTTTTGAAAATATCCTTACCCTCTTGATTTATTTATACATTATATTGTGTATTGTCCAATATATTTAAGATATAGTTCTTACACATGAAATCATTTTGTTTCCATAGTTATTACACATTAAATCACTTTGATTCTGTAACTACCACAATATTATAATCAAATTCATTATACAAGTTGAAGGTGGTCATATACAACAATATTGTATGTTTCCACCTTTTAAAATTAAATACATTGAACTTTTAGATTTCTTATCATTCACAACAATATGTGGTGGTAGCAACATTGCTATCAAAATAGAGCTTACTGAAAGCAACATTGGTTGGAACAACAAAGTAGTGGTTACCAAAGCATCATGATAATATATTGAAAATAATAGTAATTAATATATAAATATCTTTTCTTCTCAACAAATATTAAAAGATCAAACAATGCTTTTTAACAAACTAAAGTTTTATAAAATTTTATCACAAAAGAAAAGATAAAAATAATGCAATATATTCAACCAAGCAAGAAATTAAAATCCAGGTGTGTACATATATAATTAGTATATGATTATATTAAGTAAAGCAAACAAGAAATTATAACATCCAAGATTTAAGAAGTTGAATAAGTTAATATATCAACAAAGAGAGATCATAAAATTATGTTATGATAGATTGAGATCCGAGAAATATCATATAACATGCTTCATGCCAATTAGTTGTTTAGCCAAAACCAAAAGGCATTATGACAACATCCTAGATTTGAATAAGATATATAGCTTGAACAAAAAAATGGACATATAAAATAAAGCCTTAATATTGTTATTTAAATTTAACAAATAAAATTTGACAAGTGAGCATATATAAAACTTGAAATTAATATAAAACAAAGTCATAACTTGCATGCTACTCTTATAATAAATTAAAATATATAGTAAAAAAACCCTTTAAGATTGATATATATATATATATATACACACACACACACACACACTAAGCATATATCAAACTTGCAATTGATATAAAAACAAGGCCATAACATGCATACTACTCTTATAATATAGATTTTTAATAAATTAAAATATACATGAAAAAGCCCTTTAACATAATAAAGTTTTCCTATTGTCAATCCCTTGTCCTTAAAGCTTTATTATTACACGGCTCTTGTGTAGTAAGCTCTCACTTATAAAATGTACCCATATTATATTCCACTAGCCAATAACCCGCGCCTCGTCGCGGGCAGTACCATATTTTTTTAAAACAAAAAATATTAAATGTGTTTTTTTTGTTATAATATAAATTTAGTCAAAGTAATAAATCCGTGTAGAACTACAGTAAAGTGCAAGTTTTTTTATAAAATATATGAATCTTAAATTAATATAAAATTATTTGTTTAGTAGGTTTTAATAAAATTATCAACATAAAATTATCATCATCAGTAAAAAAACAAGAAGATTTGGATATTTGAATTTTTAAATTCATTGTATTAAGATTAGTTTATTTAATAATTCAATTTAAATCACATTTAAAAATAAAATAAAATTGTGAGAAGACCTGCAATAATCAAATAAAAAATAAGTAGGTAATTTTCTATCCATAAAAAGATGAAAACATGAATTGAAAATTCATCCCTATGTTATTGTCATTTTCATTATTATAACAGTTAAAATTATTATCAACATTATTGCTCAAATATTTAAAATCATTAAATTATCTTCATAATCTCAAAACATTTTAACAAAAACTAAATAAAAAATAATCACTAAAATTATCATTATTATTGCGCAAACAATAAAATCATAAAATTATCTAATCCAAAAACATATAAAATAACAGAAAACAACAAAAAAAGAACAAAGGAAAAAAAGAGCAATATTAATTTTAAAATTATCACCAACATAAATGAAAATTTCAGAACGGAACCTGATAAAAATAAAACCCTAACAAAAAATGAATCAAAAAAATAATAATCTAAAAGCATAAATGTATAAATAAGGGCAGAAAACAAACATTTTTCACACATTGTATTTTTTAAACGTTTTAGATTATTTTCACGTGCCAATGTTAAAAATAATAAAAAACAATTATAATTTTAATATATTTCAAAACTTTTTTTTAAAAAAAAAATCAATCACATTTCCAAGAAAAAAAATATTACATGAAAAACAAATGAAAAAAATAATCTGGAAAAAAAACAAAAAAAAAGCTATAAAAAAATTGAATTCGATGATTAATTGTGGTGCGTTTAAGTTAATCCAGACAACCTAATTGTAAAAACAATATATATATATATATATATATATATATATATATATATATAACCAGAAAACAAAAATATTCCCATAAAAAAATTAAAAAAAATGTAATAAAAAAGAACAATAAAAAATGCAATAAACGAATAATGTATGCTACTGAAACAGGGATTCGAACCCGATTCCTCTTCCATAAACATTTTGATAATGGATGACGACAGTTGTATTTATAGGATATTTGTTGCAGGAAAAATAAAAACATGCTAAGAGTGGGATTCGAACCCACACTCTCTGGGAAGAGAGCAATACCATCGTGCTCATGACCAACTCCACTGAATCAATATTTCGTTCATGCTTCCCAACAACATATATTAATACGAATGGTTACTATGGATTAGAACAGTAAAACTAGGATTGGATTAGAACATTAAAACTAGGACACGTTTTGTATTATAATTAATATTGACTTGCATTAGCCCGCACTTTTATGACCAACAATTTTGCACAAAAACCATATGAAAACAAATTCCCGAAAATTAAATTTATGCAATTAAGCCCCATTTTATGTTTATCTTTCATTCAACATCCCGGGCAGAGGCTTTATCTTCAATTAATTTCAATTTATTTTTTAAATTGAATATATATTCAAGTAGTTGAAGGATATATTCATGTAGTGTTGTTTTTTGCTATATATTTAAGTAGTGTTGAGTGTGTTAGGGTTAGTCAAAATTTATCATGGAAAAGTTAGCTTGGTTGAATGTTTAGGGATAATTAAATTGTGATGTGATGATCAATTGAATATAAAATATTAGTTATGATGTTCATGAAATGATTTAGGTTATGTTGAATTGTTGTTTTGTTTTGAAAAGTTTGTTATGTTTAACCTCTATGTAAATATGGTTTAATTCAAATGGACACCATTGTGTGAATAAGAATAACCTTGATGATCATCAATAAAATGTCATGGCAGTGGTGTAACTAGCTACATGTACAATTAAGGATTGAGAAGATATGTGTGATATTGAACTGTTGTAAGCATGATTAATATATAAAAATGGTTAAAAAAATGCAGACATTGAATTGAAAAACAAAAATGGTTGACATAGTATTTGAAAAAAATGTTTGACAAAGTATTTAGTCATTAAATTGAATTACAAATATGATTGATGAAATATATATACATTGAATTGGAATACAAAATTGGTTGATAAAGTTTTTAGAAATATTAGATAACAAAAATGGTTTTACAAGATGTGAAGACATTGAGTTGGGTTATGAAAATAGTTGATGAAATGTTTAGACATTTAGTTGGATTATAAATGGAGGGATAATGAGCGAGTTAAGACAATTTATAGTTGTTGAAATATATCAACGAACATACAATGAGTGTAAAACAGTTATAATTATTAAAAAGAATCAATGAAAAGTTGACTTAAACCATTAGTTTGTGTTATGAAATTCAATCAATGAAATACGATTTTCTTAGAATGCAAGCTATGGTTGTGGAATTAAACAAAGAAATATGTTGACCTAGAATACAAGTTATGTGTAGGAATGGAATCAACGAACATGGTTGACTTAAACAATGAGTCACAGTTATGAAATTGGATCAATGAACATGGTTGACTTAAACAATGACTTAAACAATGGTTGACTTAAACATGGTTGACTTTGAATAAGAACTATAGTCATGAAACTAAATTAAGGATATGTTGAATCAGATACGAGTTATGGTTAAGGACATGAATAAATGAATACAGTTTACTTAGAATACAAGCTATAGTCATGAAATCAAATCAAAGAATACATTGGCTTAGAAGATGAGCTATGGTTAATGAGTTGAATAAGCATATGAGATATGGTTATGCAATTGAATTAAGGAATATATTCACTTAGGATATGAGCTATGGTTGAGGAATTGAATCAATATTTAATTAGAACACGATTTATGGTAATGCAAATATCTCCAAATTACAGTTCCATTAGATTTATAATCAATCCTACATGATCTCAGTCCAAACATAGCTGGGATACTAGTCCATAAGTTATATACCTGAATGGCTAATCAAAACTAGACATGGATCGGGGTTTAATTTGCGACATACAGTTGGCAACAAAAAGAGCAGTGTTAGGGACACAATAAACCTGGTATAAATTAACCCCCAGGTAATCAGTCTCTTCAACTACAAAACAGAGACGATCCATCTATTCCATGTTCCATTTACCCTTGCGAAGGAATTCCCAGTACCTAGTCAACATGTGATCCTCTGGCACAACCCTGTCCCACCTCCCTGTACAAAATATTGCATACGCATCAGCAGCATACCTGCACAATCAGAAAAGAGAATGAAATGAATCAGATCAGTGTGGAAAAACCATCAATGCAAATAGCTATAGTAGACAACTGTCCAGAAATATGCCTACTTTCCAACACCAGGCAGAGAGGTGACATGGGTCCAGTCCTCTGTCAAGTAACTCTGAGAAAGGAGTTTTATCTTCTCAGCCCTCTTGTTTTTGAAACCTAAGCTGTGTGTTAGCTGAGCTATCTCTGTTTGGGCAACTTTAGTGGTAGTCTTTGCATCAGGACATAGGGTGAAGAAGTCATTTAAAATTGGTCTAACCTGCAACGAGAAAGGCCTTTGAGATTATGCACTTTCCATGCTGATTTTCATTAATAAAAACATGTAATAATCTTACCTGGCCACCCGATGTGCAGTTTAAAAGCATGCAGATGACCAAAACTCTCCAGGGGTCATGGTAATGACCCTCTTGAAGAAGCTCGTGAGGAGATTTGGGCGGAATCCAACGGTTGTTGGGTCGTCTCCTGAGGTATGCCACATCACGCATTTGAGCAGCAGTAAGTCTGGGTGATACCTTCCTCTTCTTCTTCTGAGCTTCTTCTTTCTTTTCGAATTTCTTGATGGAAGGCCGAATGGAGGAGGCATGCCCTGTCCCTCCTGAACTGCTACCACTACCTATAAACGCGAATTCAGAGAACAACCCCATAACACTACTACTGGCCTCTACCGACCGTACATGACATCCTTCTTGTTTGCCATCACACTCAAAACCCTTCTTTTTCTTCTTGATTGCTCTTTTTCTCTTCTTCTCTGCCCCGCCCTCCATTTGATTAGATGTAGATGTAATGTAATTTTGTTTTCCTAGGGCAAACCTTTTCCTTATATAGAAGAGGAGGGCAATCGGGTTTCTGCGGGTGCTTACACGCTCCCTCGTTTCATGTTCAGGGCTTTCTTGGAATTCTACTCTTTCTTTCTGCTATTTCCAGACTTGAAAAATCCAACCTTTTTCATTTAGCCCGCCCATCCCATGTTAAGAGCAGGAACTTTCTTTTCTTTTCTAGACCGGGAATTTTATCAGTGGACAAAAAACAATTATTAATATATAAGTATTAATCGGTGAATTATTCACCATATTATTTTAACAGTTATAAACAAAAAAAATAATTTTCAAATTAAATAATTTTTTTTTGCTAATAATTTTTATTTTTATTTTATCATTTTTTTGTTTGCTCTTTTGTTAAATTTTTAAGATTTTTTTAGTCTTTGATTAAATTTTTTTGTCATTATTAACGCAATACTAACAATAATATTAATAATAATCTTAGGCTTTTCTGCGCTCCATTCTATTTTTAGAGAGTAATTAAAGGTTAGTAAAATTAACTATTAAAAATTGCAAAGCTTGATTATTTTGGAGGCTAATTTTACAAAAATAAATAAATCATATTAAATAATAAAGAAATTATTACAGTTCTTATTGAAAAAAAAAATTGATGTGCTAAAATAAAAATAAATTGTTGTTACCATTTTGAGACCCCATTAAACATACAAAAAAATACATATTATAAAATACTAATAAATATTACAATTATTTTGTCTGGAATACACACACACACACACAAACAAACAATCAGTGAGAAGAATATGAAGAATGTCCAAAATATTGCCAAAGATAAATTAGGGAGGATCAAGATACTCCAAGTTGAAAACTCACAGACCCCATATTAACAAGAAAAAAATAATTTAGGAATAAAAATTCAAAATTGGATGTTTGATAACTCAATTGGAATTTTTCAGGGTTTAATTGAATTTATTGATGGCTTAATTGCAAGAAAAGATTTTTTTTAATTTAATTTTATCTTTAATTAAAGTTTAGGATTAAATTGTAATCAATTTTGTCAAGTAAAGGGCTTAGTGACATAAATATTGAAGCTTCATAGGCAATTAGGGATTTGATTAAGGAAATTTAAAACGAGGGACCAAACCATAAAACACGTGAGACTTAAGAGACTTAAATTGACAAATCATGGGGTAAATTGAAGACAAGTGAAAGTTTGATCATCAATTGAGACTTGATTTTCATAAATCAGGAACCAAAATCTAATTGTGAAACACACTGAACATTGAGGCTAATAATTGAATTTGAAAAGAATTAAATTGAATAAAATTAAAAGTTAGGAGACATTACAGGCGCATTTAAAAGAAACCAGAAGAATAGGGAAGAAATTGCAATATGAAAAATTCCATATTAAAAATCTTGTTTTTAATGGTATAACCTACGCCATGTGTCACTGACGTTTAACGAAAAGGTTGACACGTGTTTCGACAACTGTGCAACTTTTGTCTTTAACATTTTTTGCTAATCAAAAGGGCATTTTCAATGGAATAAATATGACATCTCCAACAACCACAGGAGCTACAAACACCACCATTTAACTTAAAAACACCTCCTCTACAAAAGCTTGCTACTGTTATGAAACATTCACATCAATTTTCTTCAACAAAGCTCAACCAACTTATTTATGTTCATCCATTCTTGTATTTACATATTCTAGGTTGATCAAGTTTGTCATAACCATATTTTTACTCCTTTTTTATTACTTTCTTTGAAAAATAAAAAATAGCAAAATAAAATCAATTAACTTATTTGTAATCAAATTTATGTGCAATAATTATTTTTTGTAATGAAAAAGTAAGACTACTGCTATTTCCTTTTTATTTTTGACATTAACTTAAAGTTTGTAAAAATCAAAGCGTAAGAAATTGCAAAGCTTGATTATATTGGAGGAATTTTTTACTAAAAACATAAATCATATTAAATAGTAAAGAATTGATTAAAACGACAAAAAAATGTCAATGTTCTAAAATAAAGATAGGTTAAAGTTTGTTTACTTTTTTTGAAATAAATTAAAGTTGAGTGCCCAAAATCAAGTCAAAATACATGTCATCAAATACAAGAAAAAAAAATGATGGAATGTAGATACAAATACTTTATATGATTTTTTGAAAAAAGTTGATGAACTAAATGAAAAAAAAAACAAAAAAAAAGTTCATATGTTTCATTGAGAACTATAAGAAGTTATTTAAATAATAATTTGATTATCTCGCATACATTACATAAATAAGGCTTTTAAGAAAATATTTATTTATAACAATAAAAAATACAACACAAATAACGAGTCATCTAGTTTTTTAATAAAATATTGTCATTCAAGCTCTTGAACTCGTTACCTCAAGGTTAGTGATGCGAACCTCGTGATCACGTGGTCACGCAACCCACAACCAAGAATGAGATAAGATCCCGGAAAGCCAAAAGAAGGTCTGATAGGAGTGTGACACAATGGAAACCTGCCCCAAGGCACCAGCACTATTGGAATGAGTAGAATGACGCCACGAAGCCAGTTAATCTTCGATAAGTCAGATTCAGTTCATTCAAGAACTGAAGAATGCAAGAATCTCTCTTACACAGAAACTGAAGAGTTCAGTATGAAGTTTCATCAATAATGGCTGCTGAAGTGAGTTACATAAGTTTATATAGTCCTTAAAAGTAACCCTAATGGACCTCTTATGTGGACTTAAATGAGGTCCACTTAAAACAGACCCAAAATGTTAAGTTAAAGAGCCCATTGCTAAATCCAAGCAAGCCTTAGATCCTATCTGAAAACAAAGTCTCAATTAAGCCCAAACAAGCCTTGGGCTGTAGCTAACTAACTTAAATAAAGTCCATAAGATTTATTTATTCTCTTCCATCCAGCCCATCAATCCCATGTTGTAGTAGGACTCTTTTGGATCCTTTTGTTGTCCTAATTTCATGGCCCAAATAAGGTTGTATTGGACCCCTCCTGCACATGGATAAGATTCACTAAGATCTCCTCTTGATACTCCAACGGTCCTTGCAATTCTGCCCGGGTTGAAACCTTCAAGACCAATGCATTCATTGCCTCTTTCAATGCCTTTGTCCTAGACCGCGTGATTGGACCATTCGGAACCTGTAATGGGTCGATATTGGTGTTTTTGGGCTGGTTCGCATCATCCCCTCTCTCCTCGAAAGGATTCGACCTCGAATCAATATCTGTGTCAAACAATGTAAGATCAGCAACATTAAAGGTAGCACTAACACTATACTCACCTGGAAGATCAATTTTGTATGCGTTGTCATTGATTCTCTCCAAAACCTGAAATGGACCGTCACCACGAGGCTGTAATTTTGATTTCCTTTGGTTAGGAAACCGTTCCTTCCGCATGTGCACCCAAACCCAATCACCGGGTTGGAAAACAACCACTTTACGTCCCTTATTTGCTTTAGAAGCGTAAAGTCTGTTCTTTTTCTCTATTTGCAGTCGAACTCCTTCATGGAGTTGTCTCACCATCTTTGCCTTCTGTTCACCATCTAAACTTACCCTTTCTTCACAAGGTAAAGGAATTAAGTCCATAGGAGTTAGCGGATTAAAACCATAAGCAACCTCAAAAGGAGAAAAACTAGTTGTCGAATGCACAGTTCTATTATAAGCAAACTCAACAAAAGGCAAACATTCTTCCCAACTTTTCAAATTCTTTTGTATTACAACACGCAAAAGTTGAGATAATGTTCTATTGACTACCTCAGTCTGCCCATCTGTTTGAGGATGACACGTTGTCGAAAATAAAAGTTTGGTTCCCAATTTTCCCCACAAGGTCTTCCAAAAGTAACTAAGGAATTTGACATCACGATCTGACACAATACTCTTAGGAATGCCATGCAAACGTACAATCTCCTTAAAGAACAAGTCTGCAATATGAGATGCATCATCTGTTTTATGGCATGCAATGAAATGCGCCATTTTAGAAAACCTATCAACCACAACAAAAATGGAGTCTCTACCTTTTTTTGACCTAGGTAAACCTAAAACAAAGTACATAGAGATATCTACCCAAGTTTCAGTAGGCACAGGTAATGGTGTATACAGACCATGTGGTTGTACTCTAGATTTTGCCTTTCGATAAGCGATGCATTGTTCACAAATTCGTTGCACATCTCTTTTCATTTTTGGCCAATAGAAATGCTCATGCAATACATCCAAGGTTTTCGCAACCCCAAAGTGACCCATTAAACCACCCCCATGTGCTTCACGAACAAGTAATTCATGCAAAGAACTAGCAGAACACACATTCTATTCTCTTTGAACAAATAATTATCCATCATATAGAACTTACCGAAGTCGAACTTCCACATGCATTATAAATCTCAAGCAAAATCAGAATCATTACCATACAATTCCTTCACATATTCAAAGCCTAGCAATCGAGTATTCATGGTGTGTAAAAGAACATACTGCAGCGAAAGTGCATCGGCTACGATGTTCTCTTTCCCTTGCTTATACTTGATCACATACGGAAAAGTTTCAATGAATTCAACCCATTTCGCATGTCTCCTATTCAACTTACCTTGTCCTTTCAGATGTTTCAAGGACTCATGATCTGAATGGATGACAAACTCTTTTGGCCACAAGTAATGTTGCCATGTTTCGAGTGCTCTTACTAAGGCATAGAGTTCTTTGTCGTAAGTGGGATAGTTCAAGGTCGCTCCACTTAACTTCTCACTAAAATATGCAATAGGTCTCCGATCCTCGCATCAAAACAAGCACCTATTCCCATTCCAGACGCATCACACTCTATTTCAAATGCCTTTGTAAAGTCGAGTAAGGATAAAGCAGTGCAGAACATAATTTTCTTTCAAAAGAACAAAAGCCAATTCTTGTTCCTCCCCCATTTAAAGCATAGCTCGACTTTTTGACAACTTCATTCAAGGGTGCAGCTATTGTCATCGAAGTCTTTCACAAAACGCCTGTAAAAACTAGCTAACCCATGAAATCTCCTTACCTCACTTATCGATTTGGGTGTAGGCCAATCCCGGATGGCCTTAACTTTCTCCTCGTCCATCAAGATACCCTTTGCAGTTACCACATAACCAAGAAACACAATTTCTTCCAAGCAAAAGGCACACTTTTTAAGATTAGCATACAATTTCTCACTACGCAACACACTAAGTACATTCCGCAAATGATCAAAATGCTCTTTTAAGTTCTTGCTATAGATCAAAATGTCATCAAAATACACAACCACAAACTTACCTATGAAAGCACGCAACACATGATTCATCAAACGCATAAACGTACTTGGTGCTTTTGTAAGTCCAAACGGCATCACTAACCATTCATATAAACCATACTTAGTCTTAATCTGATGGTACCCACTTTTCAAGTCAATTTTAGAGAAAATGCAAGATCCATGTAATTCATCTAACATGTCATCAAGCCTAGGAATAGGGTGTCTATACTTTACCGTTATGTTGTTGATTGCTCGGCAGTCAACACACATCCTCCATGTTCCATCCTTCTTAGGCACAAGTAGCACCGGTACGGCACATGGGCTCATACTCTCACGAATGTAGCCCTTTTCCATCAGCTCATCAACTTGCCTTTGAAGCTCTTTCGTCTCCTCGGGATTGCTTCTATATGCTGGCCGGTTAGGAATTGAAGCTCCGGGTACAAAATCAATCTGATGCTCTATCCCTCGCAATGGAGGCAATCCACTTGGAGTATCGTCGGGGAACACATCATCAAACTCCTGCAACAAAGAAATAGCAGCACTAGGCACAATATGTTCAAGATCATTAGTGTTAAAGTAAGCCTCCTTGTACACAAGTAAAATCATTGGTTTGTTAGTGAAATATGCAGATCTGACCTCACCCTCTCTAGCATAAAAATTAGGTTGTTTCTCTAGTTTTTCCACAAAATTGTCATTACTCTTCCGACTTTCTTCTCTCCTCTTGTCTTACCTCCACTCTCGACCAGATTTGGGTGTTTTTGAGTGGTCGAATGGTCTGATTTGTTAGGAGTGGTGGCCAAACATTTGTTTTTGTTTGGATGGGTGGTTGAAGGGGTTGTAGAGGTTTGTGTTCAGGCGAATCTGATGGTTTTCTCTCCCATGTTCCTCACCTTGATTTTCTCTCCCCATCGCCTCATGCTCTCTTTTTAGCTTTATTTGATCGTCATACACCTGTTTGGGTGTAAGAGGTACAAGAGTGATGGTTTTACCATCTTTTACAATGGTATACCTATTCTTAACCCCATCATGAACTGCATTCCTATCATATTGCCATGGCCTCCCCAACAAGATGTGACTTGCTTGCATTGGTACCACATCGCACGTGAACTTCATCGACATACTTCCCAATTGAAAATGGGACCACAACCTGCTTAGTCACTTTCACTTCACCACTATCATTCAGCCATTGCAATCTATATGGTTTCGCATGTTTAACGAGTTCTCAAATTCAGTTTACTAACAAGGGTGAGTACTGCAAACATTAACACGACTTCCACTATCAATAATTAAACCACACACCTTGCTTTATGCGTAACAGTGCGTATGGAAGATATTCTCTCTTGGTTGATGAGACTCATCATCCTTGACTTGAACTCGAAGGGTGCGTCTTATAACCAAGGACCCCATAGCCGGTAATGCTAACTCCTCCTCATCAATATCCTCCAACGGTGGCATGCCTTCATAATCAGATTGGTCACTTTCGATTCCATATCACCATCATCTCTAATCATCATGATTCTCTTGTTTGGACAGTCTGAAGCATAATGCCCATGCCCTTGACACCTAAAACATTTAACATCACGAGTACGTTTAGGTTGAGTTTCAGATTTACCTTTGGTACCAGTAGATGCATCAACCTTAGTCGTTGGTCGTTCAGTTTTAGAAGGAACAAACGATCTTGGCTGGACAGTACCCTCTTTCTTCAGATTCGTTTTCCACGACGATGAAGAACCCGGATTAGATCCTGGCCGAACATGTCCCTTCCTCAATTGTCTCTCTACCTTCGTAGCCATGTGAACCATGTCCTCTAGCTCCACATAGTGCTGTAGCTCAACCACATTGGCAATGTCACGATTCAACCCATTAAGAAATCTAGCCATGGTGGCTTCTCTATCCTCAACAACATTGGCACGAATCATTGCTATTTCCATCTCTTTGTGATATTCATCTACTGTCTTATAGCCTTGATTCAGACCTTGGAGCTTCAGGTATAGGTCTCTATAATAGTGGTCTGGCACAAATCGTCTCCTCATTAACGCTTTCATCTCCCCCCAATTCTGAACGGGTCGCTCCCCATTCCTCCTCCTCATCGATCACAATTTGGTCCCACCAAATCATTGCATCTGTGATAAACTCAATCATCACCAATTTTATTTTTTTTTGTTCAGAATAGCTATGACAATCAAAAATCCAATCTACTTTCTTCTCCCACTCCAAATAAGCCTCGGGATCATTTTTACCTTCAAAGTTAGGAATTTTCAGTTTGATGTTGTCCCCATCCATGTCTTCATAATTCCCCATGCCACGGAAATTCACATTCCTCCTAGCTCTGATCAGTCCAGGCCTGACTCCTTGGCCAACAGATGCAAAATCATAGTCATCTTCGCCCATATCTGCGTTTTCATCAACATCCTCTTCAAAATCAGATCTGTTATTCACATGCGGCCATACTGAACTGTATTTCCTCGGCGATCAACCCCACTATTCTGTTGCTTTATTGAATTCACCTCATCTTTCGGATCTTTGAATGCCCTCGATATCAACTCAAGTTGTTGACCCATAGCTCGTAATTGGAGCGCCACGTCAACATTTTGTGTCCCCGATTCGTTGTTTTCGGACATCCTTTGAATCTGCAAAATTTGGTTAGTAGCAAAACAATATATAGATATAGATATCCTCACAACTCTCGTGTATCACACAAAAACAAAATCAAGGTTTTTCTCTCTAATAAACTCACTACGCCTTTTACCTTACAACTTGTTTGTCTTTTGGTTCTTTCGAACTAAAATCAACAAATCAAAGTTAGTAGCCTTCAGTAGCGCACTCTAATTATGATTTTCAGACTCAAGAAGCAATAAAAATACTGAAAACAAAACAAAACAAAACTACGATTACGATTTCGCGAGTAGCAAAGCAAATTACATGCAATTGTGGACGATACTGAAGACGCGAAATAAAAGAGAAGCAAATATTAGAGAAAACAATTACTTGACTCCTAGATGGGTGACGATGAGAATGAAAACAGAGAAATGGACAAAATTAAGCAGTAGGGATCATGTTTTGAGACTTGAGCAGAATGTAACCTCTTACGCAGCTTTTACGTAATAGAATTGAAACCAAGACCAACCAATTTGAAACAACCTCAAAATCAATATTTAGTATTTTAGTACTAAGCAAAACATAACAGCTCAATTTATAGGCCTTTCTCGTACTTCTAGGTACACAAACCCTTATGTGATGAATCTGCGGCGAAATGAACCTCCAATTGAAACCTCTAGTATACGATATCGAAATAAGCCCCAATCTAATATATGATACGATATCAAGCTTTACACACCGAATATAAAGTTTCAATGGATTCTAAGGTGGTTTTATATGGGTTCGATAAGGTAGTGTTTCATGCGTGAAATGAATTTCGAAATAACCCCTCAAGAAATCAATATCAGAATAAGCCCAAATTTGACATATGATACTATCTTATCCCCAATAGACCCAATATGAAATTACACTGATTCCAATGTGATTTGCTTGTGTTTCCCAGCACTAGTGTTTCTGCAGACAAGATTTGAACTATTGCCTCTATCTCTCTTTCTTTTCTTTATTTTTTTGTTTTTAATATAATGAAACAAAGAGACAGTAAAATGATGAAATATAAATTCTTTTTTTTTTTAAGATGGCCTGACGGGAAGAACAAAGACATGAACACAAACACTGGACAACTTCAAGGAACACAGACGAAAAAAAAAGCACGAAAATAACGAGAATAATATGACCTTGTTTGGAGCCTAGCTCGATACCACTTGATGCGAACCTCGTGATCACGTGGTCACGCAACCCACAACCAAGAATGAGATAAGATCCCGGAAAGCCAAAAGAAGGTCTGATAGGAGTGTGACACAAAGGCACCAGCACTATTGGAATGAGTAGAATGACGCCACGAAGCCAGTTAATCTTCGATAAGTCAGATTCAGTTCATTCAAGAACTGAAGAATGCAAGAATCTCTCTTACACAGAAACTGAAGAGTTCAGTATGAAGTTTCATCAATAATGGCCGCTGAAGTGAGTTACATAAGTTTATATAGTCCTTAAAAGTAACCCTAATGGACCTCTTATGTGGACTTAAATGAGGTCCACTTAAAACAGACCCAAAATGTTAAGTTAAAGAACCCATTACTAAATCCAAGCAAGCCTTAGATCCTATCTGAAAACAAAGTCTCAATTAAGCCCAAACAAGCCTTGGGCTGTAGCTAACTAATTTAAATAGAGTCCATAAGATTTATTTATTCTCTTCCATCCAGCCCATCAATCCCATGTTGTAGGACTCTTTTGGATCCTTTTGTTGTCCTAATTTCATGGCCCAAATAAGGTTGTATTGGACCCCTCCTGCACATGGATAAGATTCACTAAGATCTCTTCTTGATACTCCAACGGTCCTTGCAATTCTGCCCGGGTTGAAACCTTCAAGACCAATGCATTCATTGCCTCTTTCAATGCCTTTGTCCTAGACCGCGTGATTGGACCATTCGGAACCTGTAATGGGTCGATATTGGTGTTTTTGGGCTGGTTCGCATCGGTTAGAGTGTGCTAAACACTCCAATTACAATACGATATTATTATTCGGATCATTAAAGAGCTATATTACCATGGTCCACTAATCATATGAAAATTATACTAAAAAATAAATGAGATCTTGAAATCATTGTTCCAATCCATAGTGATGGAACAATGAATTTCACGCCTCATTTGATAAGATGGGTTTAATACTTACTAGGGGTGTAGTTCTGATTTTTGTTAAAAACAAGATGATGCGAACCTCGTGATCACGTGATCACGCAACCCACAACCAAGAATGAGATAATGTGAAATCCGAGAATAAAGTATACATAGAGGTAAGAGATTAAGATGAAACAAAGGAAAAGAAAATGATAGATATCATTAAGATGATATTAGTATACACAATTTAGGAAAAGCAAAAAAAAAAAAAAAAACGGGGACTATAAATACCCCTCTCTTTTCATCCATGTTCAGCTGAAACAAAGTAGAGAGGAGAAGGAAAATTCGAAATTCATCCCATAAAAATCAAGAGCAAACAACCCAAAATTTGTAAACCCATACAAGCCTTGGATTTCTAAAGTGAAAGAGCACAATTGGGTGGAGAAGTAACAAGAGAAAGTGAAGAAATTGGAGAAGAAAGGAGGAAGAGTGGCTGGAAATTTTGAAGGAGAAGAAGGCTAGGATTCTTCCAAAAATTGTTAGATCCCATCCAAGTAAGGAGTTCTAACTTCAATTTCTAAGAAATTAACTTCAATTTAGAAGTTCTTGATTGTTTTTGAATTGGGAATTAGGGTTTCTAGCACAAAATGTTAGGGAAATGCATAAATGAGTAGGATTTCATGATTAAAGGAAGGACATGGCTGTTATTGATGAGAAATCAAAGATTAAAGATGAATTGGAGATATTTTCTTTTTCTCCAAAAACAGGATAGTTTCGTTGCCCTCTTTCTTAGGGATATTTGGACCTGAAAAACACATAATTAGGGTATGATCCCTTCATAGAAGTTGTAGCTGGGAGTGTTAGCTTTCAAGAAAATCCAACCCCATCTAATTTGGAGTTCTGGAACTCCAGATATGGGTAAAACTCTGAGGAGAGGTCAAGCTGTCACATGTGTTGACAATTTTCGGCCAAGTTGAGGAAATATCAAAGATTTAGCTACGTTAAGGAGAGAAACAAATTGTCCCTTTCCCTTCATAAAGTGTGTATTTATTTTCTGAAAAATAAAAGAAGAAAATAAAGGGTGATAAGAAATTGAATTCATGATGTCCTATTTGGACTACAAATGAGCTGAAAAATTAAAGGATGATAATGAGCAATATAAGTGAGAAAGAGAAGAATTGGAAAAAAAGAGAAATGAATGATATTACCATTTTTATTGTTGTTGTGTGTGATATGGGGATTAAAATAAATAAATAAATGGTGGGTAATTGTGGTTTCAGGAAGAACCGCGGGTGAAGGGCAACAACAACAACAACAACAACAACAACAACAGGGCAACGCAAGTCGAACATTCACAGCAGGTGGGTACTTGGTACCTATATTCTCTTATTATATAATATTACTTACTTTGCCGGTTATGATATAATTTTGGTGCTTATTGGGAGGAAAAGGGAATGGATAAAGGAAAGTTTAGGGGATGGAAAAAACATATCTACTTATATATTTATATATATATATGTGTGTTTGTGTGTAAAAGAAACAAGCTAGTCGGCATAATATATAAACTTGATTAAATATTCAATTTTGGAATAATTAATGATATCGGCAGGTGGCGTCGATATCGGCATAATGTGTAAACTTGATTAACTATTCAATTTTGGAATAGTTAATGATATCGGCAGGTGGCGTCGATATCGGCATAATGTGTAAACTTGATTAACTATTCAATTTTGGAATAGTGAATGATATCGGCAGGTGGCGTCGATATCGGCATAATGTGTAAACTTGATTAACTATTCAATTTTGGAATAGTGAATGATATCGGCAGGTGGCGTCGATATCGGCATAATGTGTAAACTTGATTAACTATTCAATTTTGGAATAGTGAATGATATCGGCAGGTGGCGTCGATATCGGCATAATGTATAAACTTGATTAACTATTCAATTTTGGAATAGTTAATGATATCGGCAGGTTGCGTCGATATCGACAAAAAAATTTATTAGCCTTCTGAGATGAAAGCTCCTAAGGAAATAACGGGACAAGGATGAATTACTTTGGTTTTGTTTTAAAATATAGTATAAATAATGATAACCACGGTTAGATTCATGTTAATAGTATCATGAAATTGATTAGTTGATTTCAGGACGGATAACTAGAGACACTATTGGAGGTCATTAGTGTTGGCTATAGTCTCTTCGAAGTGAAAGGAAAAAGGGTAGTAAAAAAAAGAAATAAATCGTCTTTTTTGTTATAACCTTAAAAGAGTGCATATGGTTGTGTTTTGAATCTCACATGATTTAAGCAAATTGATGGATAGATTATTCAATTTCTTCTGAAACTACTAGTTTTTACTAAATTGTTTTACTCATATGAAAAAATGTATATTTTGCAGGTTCTTCTCATTCTCGTCAGGAATAGATTTTTAAGTATTATTTCCTTATTGTAAAATAGAAACTTAGAAAGTGATGTGACATGTTGTAAATTGTATGGAATAGTATATTTGTGAATTTTGTTTATGTAATATTAAATTGTGTTATGTTCGATGTATATGTATATGTGTATTTATAGGTGAAACTTTCATGTATGAATTGGCTCTTTCAATTTTTATCTTTTATGTGTGATGTAAGTTGGAGATCTGAAATGAATATGGATTTGAGCATATTCTGGAATGAATCATGTTGTTGATTGTATTAAAATGGATGTGAATAATTTGGAATCTCCTGGTATAGGGGAGATTATGCCGAAATTTCGTTAGAAATTTCGAAAAAAAAAAAATCATGCTTTATCCACTCTGTTTAGAGGAGGAAAAATGTGGGTTGTTACAGCTTGGTATCGAGCATCCGGTTGCGGTTTGAGGATTGAAATACTAATGTGATTTTGAAAAAAAAAAATGTTGCAGGATGGTTCGTTCACGACGAACTGCAAGGGTTGTTTCGCCCCCCCTGTGCAAGAAAGAGAGGATGACTCATTTTCTGGAAATGAAACCGAAAGGGATCCATTAATGGATACTGCCTCTCATCAATCTGTGGCATCGGCCCATACCGAGGAGGGAAATTCAGGGGGGCATCATAATGAACCTTTTACTTCTCGGGCAGATGTGTCACCAGCTAAAACACCGAGTGGTCAAGGATTGGAGGATAGGCCACCGCCAGTGACACCAACAGCCGTTCCGAATTCTTATTCAGACCCTATATTTATCGAGCAATTGGTCAAGGCAGTAGTATGAGGGATGGTTGCAGGAACATCCCATGCCACTCCCCGGGTAGAAAGAGTAGTCACCCTGGTTCAATGGGTGAAAGACATGCGTGAAATGGGTTGCACAACCTATTCAGGGGAAGAAGACGCCGAAGTAGCAAGGCATTGGCTGAGGAAGGTAGAAAGGGTTATAGATTAGTTGCACGTACCAGAGGAAACTCAGGTAGACTGTGTGACTCAGCTGTTAACAGAGAGTGCCCACTCTTGGTGGGAGACCATCAGAGAAAGAAGAGCAGGTGAAAAATTAAAGTGGATAAACTTTCGAGAAGAATTTGAAGAACGATATTACTCCTGGCAACACCGAAAAGAGAAAGAGCAGGAGTTTTTAGATTTGAAACAGGGGAATATGACCGTCCTGGAGTATGAGAAGAGGTTCCAGGATTTATCTATCTTTGCAACCACTCATCTCCTCACTGAGCATCATCGAGTGGAACGGTTTCGGGATGGACTCAGGCAGGAGCTAAAATTAATTTTGGTGGCTATGCCGTTTCAGTCAGTTCGAGAATTAGTGCGTGCTGCTCAAGGAATAGAAAGGGTAATGAACGACACACCCAGGTCATCAAGTGAGCAGGGTCAGATCACTGGATTCAAGAGAAGGGATTTCACACCCCCAATAGGGAGGAATCTTCCTCTGAAAAAAGGAAAGAGTGGGTCATCATTCAACCCATTACCGAAAAAAGGGGGGAGTTTTGTACAGGGTGGAAGTTCAGGAGGACTAAGACGATTTAATCCTGGGGGATTTGTGGGTGGTCAGACTCGCCCAGGGACAAGTGTTACCGGGGGGTCAGTGGAGCAAAGAGGAGTTGTATACCCGATATGCATGAGGTGTAATCAAAAACACCCTGGGGATTGTTCAGCTGCACCCGGAAGATGTTATATTTGCAGAGGGGAAGGGCATCGATGGAAGGACTGCCAGCACTTAGGGAGAGGTTGTTTCCATTGTGGGGAAATGGGTCATAGAAAAAGGGAATGTCCACAAAGAGTTACTGAGGGAGCACAAAGATAGGGGATGGCTACTCAAAGCCAACAACAGTCAGTAACAGTTGATAGACCTATACGACCCACTCACTCAAGCACAAGTGCCAATAGAGGCCGACCCAGACTGCAAGAGGAAAGGACTCGGGGTAGAATATACCACATGACCCAGGAAGATGTGGGGGCAATGCCAGATGTTGTAGCAGGTATACTACAATTGAGTTTAATACAAGTTCATGCTTTAATTGATCCTGGGGCTAGTCATTCTTTTGTGGCCCACCGAATTACTAAAAATTTAAATGTGTTACCAAGTAGATTGAATGTGGGAATGGTAGTTAGTACACCTTTGGGGAAAAATATAAACATTGATGAGGTATACAAGGGAGTGATACTAAACATTGAGGGGGTAGAGCTAACGGCGGATCTCATGCCTTTAGCATTGGATGATTTTGACTTAATATTGGGAATGGATTGGTTGAGTAGATATAGGGCACAAGTGGATTGTTTTACAAAGACTGTAAATCTCCAAGATGCGAGTGGAAAAAAGGTAGTATTCAAGGGAGAGAGGAAGTTGATTCCAAACTCTATAATTTCGATCATGACGGCCGGAAAATTGATTAGAAAGGGATGTCCTGCCTGGTTGTCTCATGTGAGAGAATTAAAGAAGGGGAGCATGGAATTAACAAATATTCCGATTGTAAAAGAGTTTCCAGACGTGTTTCCAACAGAATTACCGGGACTGCCTCCAATTAGAGAAGTTGAGGTTTCCATTGAGACTCTTCCAGGAGTCAACCCTATAGCACAGTCTCCTTATAGGATGGCCCCTATAGAACTAGCTGAATTGAAGACTCAACTTCAGGAGTTGTTGGATAAAGGATTCATACGGCCGAGCAATTCGCCTTGGGGAGCCCCGGTGCTATTTGTAAAGAAGAAGGATGGTACATTCAGGTTATGTATCGATTATCGTCAACTGAACAAAGTGACAGTAAAGAACAAGTATCCGTTACCACGAATAGATGACTTGTTTGATCAGTTGAAGGGTGCAACAGTTTTCTCGAAGATAGATCTGAGATCGGGGTACCACCAATTAAGAATCAAAGAACCGGACATACAGAAGAATGCTTTTAGAACTCGCTATGGCCATTATGAATTCTTAGTAATGCCCTTTGGGTTAAGTAATGCCCCTGCAGTATTTATGGATCTAATGAATCGAGTGTTTCGATTATATTTGGATAAATGTGTGGTCGTGTTTATTGATGATATATTGGTATATTCGAGCTCCTATCAAGAGCACGAGAAGCACTTGAGGAAGGTGTTAGAAATTTTGAGAGAAAATAAATTGTATGCGAAATTGGATAAATGTGAGTTCTGGCTTAAAGAGGTGATATTTTTGGGACATGTTATCTCAGCTAGGGGAATATGTGTGGATCCAGGAAAGGTAGAGGCAGTTCTAAAGTGGGAGAAGCCCACAAATGTGACTGAAATTCGAAGTTTCTTGGGGCTCACAGGGTATTATAGGAGGTTCATTGAAGGATTTTCCACAATCGCATCGCCTTTGACCAAGTTGACTCAGAAAGAAGTGAGGTTTAATTGGTCAAAGGAATATGAGGAGAGTTTTCAGGAGTTGAAAAGAAGGCTTACATCAGCTCCTGTCTTGGCTCTTCCTTCTGGAACAGAAGGGTTCATTGTTTATAGTGATGCCTCAAGCAGGGGTTTGGGATGTGTATTAATGCAGCATGGAAAAGTGATCGCATATGCTTCCAGACAGTTAAAGCCATATGAAGTAAATTATTCAGTCCATGATTTGAAACTTGCAGCAGTGGTATTTGCCTTGCGAGTATGGAGACATTACTTGTATGGAACACAAGTACAAATTTTCATCGACCATAAAAGTTTAAAGTATCTAATGTCGCAAAAAGAATTAAATATGCGGCAGAGGAGGTGGGTGGAATTGATAAAGGACTATGATTGCATAATTGATTACCATCCAGGCAAAGCCAATGTAGTGGCGGATGCATTAAGTCAAAAAGGGAAAGTAGGGATGGGTGATCCAGGAACTTTGGAACAAACAAATGTGATGCAATTGAAAAGGATGGGAATTCAACTTAATATGGGTCCTGAAGGGTCATTACTAGCTCATATGAAGATCAGATCAGTGTTGTGAGATAAAGTTCTAGAAGCTCAGTTAGCGGATGAAGGTTTAGAGAGAATTAAGGAAAAATAAAGCAAGGCAAGGAGTTGTCTCTTCAAATGCTCGCCATGAGGGTTGGTTGTGATGGGAAAACGGGTTTATGTGCCTGAGAATAAGACCTTAAAGGGTGAGATATTGAGAGAAGCTCATGAATCTCGATTTACAACCCATCCTGGGAGTACCAAGATGTATAGAGATCTTAGGGAATACTACTCGTGGCCAAATATGAAGAAGGAGATAGCAGAATATGTGTCAAGATGTGGGATATGTCAGCAGGTGAAGATAGAACATCAAAGGCCGGCAGGAGAATTACAGCCACTACCAATTCCAGAATGGAAATGGGAAAATATAGCCATGGATTTTGTAACTGGATTGCCAAAGGGGAAAAAGGGCAATGATGCTATATGGGTAGTGGTAGATTGACTAACAAAGTCGGTTTTATTCTTACCCATCAAAATGACAGACCCCATAGACAAGTTGGCCAAATTATATGTGAACGAAGTGATTAGACTGCATGGAATTCCCATCTCAATGGTATCTGATCGAGACCCGAGATTTACTTCAAGGTTATGGCCGTGCTTACAGCGGGCTTTGGGAACCGAGGTGAATCTGAGCACTGCATTCCACCCCCAGACAGATGGCCAATCTGAAAGAACCATCCAAACACTTGAAGACCTTTTGAGGTCATGTGTATTAGAATTTGGGGGAAACTGGGAAGACTTGTTACCACTAGTAGAATTCATGTATAATAATAGTTACCAAGCTTCTATCGGGATGGCTCCATATGAAGCCCTTTATGGGAGAAAATGTCGCACTCCGATATGTTGGGATGAAGTTGGAGAAAGGAAACTCCTGGGTCCTGAACTAGTACAAATAACAACTGATAAAGTAAGGGTAATCAGGCAAAGAATGAAGGAAGCCCAAGATAGACAGAAGAGTTATGCAGATAAACGGAGGAGACCCTTGGAATTCCAAATAGGGGATAGAGTCTTCTTGAAGGTAGCACCATGGAAGGGCATCATTCGGTTTGGAATGAAAGGAAAGCTTGCTCCGAGGTATATTGGCCCATTTGAGGTGATAGCTAAGGTAGGGCCCGTGAGGTGATAGCTAAGGTAGGGCCTGTGGCTTATCGCTTGAATTTACCAGCACACCTAGAGAAGATTCACAATGTATTCCATGTATCACTATTACGGAAGGCAGAAGTGGATCCTTCCCGAGTGTTACCTCCAGTTCCTATTGAAGTAAGAGAAGACTTGACACTCGAGACTAGGCCAGTCAAGATCATGGATCGTAGTGAAAAAATATTGAGAAATAAAAAGGTATCACTTGTCAGAGTATTGTGGACAAACTCACAAATCGAGGAAGAAACATGGGAGAGAGAGTCAGAAATTAAGGAAAAATACCCTATCTATTCCTTGAGTCAGGTATGTAGTTTTAAATTTCGGGGACGAAATTTTTTATTAGGAACGAAGAATGTGAAACCCGAGAATAAAGTATACATAGAGGTAAGAGATTAAGATGAAACAAAGGAAAAGAAAATGATAGATATCATTAAGATGATATTATTATACAAAATTTAGGAAAACCAAAAAACAAAAACGGGGACTATAAATACCCCTCTCTTTTCAGCCATGTCCAGCTGAAACAAAGTAGAGAGGAGAAGGAAAATTTCGAAATTCATCCCATAAAAATCAAGAGCAAACACCCCAAAATTTGTAAACCCATACAAGCCTTGGATTTCTAAAGTGAAAGAGCACAATTGGGTGGAGAAGTAACAAGAGAAAGTGAAGAAATTGGAGAAGAAAGGAGGAAGAGTGGCTGGATATTTTGAAGGAGAAGAAGGCTAGGATTCTTCCAAAAATTGTTAGATCCCATCCAAGTAAGGAGTTCTAACTTCAATTTCTAAGAAATTAACTTCAATTTAGAAGTTCTTGATTGTTTTTGAATTGGGAATTAGGGTTTCTAGCACAAAATGTTAGGGAAATGCATAAATGAGTAGGATTTCATGATTAAAGGAAGGACATGGCTGTTATTGATGAGAAATCAAAGATTGAAGATGAATTGGAGATACTTTCTTTTTCTCAAAAACAGGACAGTTTCGTTGCCCTATTTCTTAGGGATATTTGGACCTGAAAAACACATAATTAGGGTATGATCCCTCATAGAAGTTGTATTTGGGAGTGTTAGCTTTCGAGCAAATCCAACCCCATCTAATTTGGAGTTCTGGAACTCCAGATATGGGTAAAACTCTGAGGAGAGGTCAAGCTGTCACATGTGTTGACAATTTTCGGCCAAGTTGAGGAAATATCAAAGATTTAGCTATGTTAAGGAGAGAAACAAATTGTCCCTTTCCCTTCATAAAGTGTGTATTTATTTTCTGAAAAATAAAAGAAGAAAATAAAGGGTGATAAGAAATTGAATTCATGATGTCCTATTTGGACTACAAATGAGCTGAAAAATTAAAGGATGATAATGAGCAATATAAGTGAGAAAGAGAAGAATTGGAAAAAAGGGAAATGAATGATATTACCATTTTTATTGTTGTCGTGTGTGATATGGGGATTAAAATAAATAAATAAATAAATGGTGGGTAATTATGGTTTCAGGAAGAACCGCGGGTGAAGGGCAACAACAACAACAACAACAGGGTAACGCAAGTCGAACATTCACAGCAGGTGGGTACTTGGTACCTATATTCTCTTATTATATAATATTACTTACTTTGCCGGTTATGATATAATTTTGGTGCTTATTGGGAGGAAAAGGAAATGGGTAAAGGAAAGTTTAGGGGATGGAAAAAAAACATATCTACTTATATATTTATATATATATGTGTGTTTGTGTGTAAAAGAAACAAGCTAGTCGGCATAATATATAAACTTGATTAAATATTCAATTTTGGAATAATTAATGATATCGGCAGGTGGCGTCGATATCGGCATAATGTGTAAACTTGATTAACTATTCAATTTTTGGAATAGTCAATGATATCGGCAGGTGGCGTCGATATCGACATAATGTATAAACTTGATTAACTATTCAATTTTGGAATAGTTAATGATATCGGCAGGTGGGGTCGATATCGGCATAATGTATAAACTTGATTAACTATTCAATTTTAGAATAGTTAATGATATCGGCAGGTTACGTCGATATCGGCAAAAAATTTATTAGCCTTCTGAGATGAAAGCTCCTAAGGAAATAACGGGACAAGGATGAATTACTTTGGTTTTGTTTTAAAATATAGTATAAATAATGATAACCACGGTTAGATTCATGTTAATAGTATCATGAAATTGATTAGTTGATTTCAGGACGGATAACTAGAGACACTATTGGAGGTCATTAGTGTTGGCTATAGTCTCTTCGAAGTGAAAGGAAAAAGGGTAGTAAAAAAGAAATAAATCGTCTTTTTTGTTATAACCTTAAAAGAGTGCATATGGTTGTGTTTTGAATCTCACATGATTTAAGCAAATTGATGGATAGATTATTCAATTTATTCTGAAACTACTAGTATTTACTAAATTGTTTCACTCATATGAAAAATGTATATTTTGCAGGTTCTTCTCATTCTCGTCAGGAATAGATTTTTAAGTCTTATTTCCTTATTGTAAAATAGAAACTTAGAAAGTGATGTGACATGTTGTAAATTGTATGGAATAGTATATTTGTGAATTTCGTTTCTGTAATATTAAATTGTGTTATGTTCGATGTATATGTATATGTGTATTTATAGGTGAAACTTTCATGTATGAATTGGCTCTTTCAATTTTTATCTTTTATGTGTGATGTAAGTTAGAGATCTGAAATGAATATGGACTTGAGCATATTCTGGAATGAATCATGTTTTTGATTGTATTAAAATGGATGTGAATAATTTGGAATCTCCCGGTATAGGGGAGACTATGCCGAAATTTCGTTAGAAATTTCGAAAAAAAAATTCATGCTTTATCCACTCTGCTTAGAGGGGGGAAAATGTGGGTTGTTACGGATAAAATTCGGAAAGTCGAAATAAGGTATGATAGGAGTGTGACAAAATGGAAACCTGCCCCAAGGCACTAACACTATTGGAATGAGTAGAATGACACCACGAAGCTAGTTAATCTTCAATAAGTCAAATTCAGTTCGTTCAATAACTAAAGAATGCAAGAATCACTCACACATAAACTGAAAAATTCAGAATTAAGTTTAATCAATGACTACCAAAATTAGAGTTACATGAGTTTAAATAGTTCTTAAAAAGAAACCCTAATGGACCATTATGTGGACTTAAATGAGGTCCACTCAAAATTGACCCTAAATCCTAAATTGAAAAGCCCATGACTTAATCCAAGCAAGCCTTGGATCCTAGATGAAAACAAAGTCTTAATTAAGCATAAACAAGCCTTGTGTTGTAGCTAACTAAATTAAATAAAGCCCATACGGTTTATTTATTCTCTTCCATCCAGCCCATCAATCCCATGTTTCCATGTTGTAGTAGGGTTCTTTTGGATCCTTTTGTTGTCCTAACTTCATGGCCCAAATAAAGTTGTATTGGATCCCTCCTGCACATGGATAAGATGTACTAAGGTCTGCTCTTGATACTCCAATGGTCCTTGCAATTCTGACCGGGTTGAAACCTTCAAGACTAATGCATTCATTGCCTCTTTCAATGCTTTTGTCCTAGACCACATCATTGGACCATTTGGAACATGTAATGAGTTCTTGCTGGTGTTTTTGGGCTGGTCGGCATCACAAGATCATATATTGTTGTGTTCATAATGTGTCTTTTCTCTTTAACATACTTACACCCTATTCATAAAACCATTACAACAAGAATTCTTTGGTGTGTTCTTATTTTGTTCCAAAACTATACATGATCCCATGTTCTCATAATGATTTTGGGAAAATCAAAGTTAGTATGAAAAAAAATTGATGTTTGTTTTAATGGACAAACTATGGGAATTCAAGTGATCTAAAATGTGACCACACATAGAAACCTGAAAAACAAACCAAATACCATGAGATGACTTTAAAGGTAAACAAATAATGAGAATCCATTTCATATGGAAAAGAAAAGTTTAGCGATCCTAAATGCTTGTATAATCATATTTGATAATCTTTTCACAACTCTAAAACATCCATTGCAGTGTTCTATTTGAGCCGAATAAGCTTTTCCTTAATAGTTAAGCCTAACTAGGATAAAACCTACACTAAAGGGCAAGTATAAGAATACAAAGGCATTCCAACCCATGAAACAATCATCAATGACTAAATATATCCAAACAAAGTTGGGAGGCATAAAATAATCTAAAAAGTCCAAAATGTTTGAGCATACTATATAACAAACATGATGATAGTGCTCAAAACTTAATAATAAGAAAAACAAAGATGGAAAGATGAAACCAAATGTTAGAGGACACTTTGCAAGCTACTGTGATCTTTTGTAACACAGTAACTACATTCCAAAAGATATAACCTGCGTTTGTGCAACAATCTCTGCTTACAAAATTACACATTTTGTTTCCTGGTCTATAACTTTTTATTGATTATATAATATAAGTTTATCATTATGGATTTAGTTATGTGAAATTATATACACAGGAATGCCTGCGGCAAAACGTGGGCAATATGGCTAGTATAAATATAAAAGTAATTTATCCATATACACACATATAGATATACACACATATAGATATACACACATATCATTATTAATTGATATTAACATATCAATGTACATATATTCGCACACACTCACACACATATGAATATTCCTTTTCGGAGTTTTGCAAAGCCAAAGAAAAAAGAATGAGAATGAAAGGTCTTAGGAAACAAATTATAAAAGGGTGGAATAAAAAAATGAACTCTTAAAATTATCTTATACTACATAAATAGCAATTAAAAGAATAAAAATCATGTTTTACAAATCAAAAACAATTAAACGAGGATGATATCAAAAACAAATTCTATTTCAAAAAATTATTTAAAAAAGATATAACCAAAACAACATGGACTCAATATAAAAGAAATTGATTTTTTGGGGATAACTTGAAAAATCAATGTGGTAGGGTGCCACCTCTAAGAGAAAAGAGGAAAAATAAGAAGAATAGAAATGACCTTCAGTGAAAACCCGAACCTCCTACTAATGTATGTGCCACATACCCAAAAGAAAATTGAAAAAAAGAAAGAACATTGACAATCTATTGTCATTCCATTGCGTACATCGTCCATCATAAAAAACACTTGTTTGGATGGTTAAACCCAACCATAAAATTCTAGACTATGACATAAGAAGAGGTTGCATTGGTTGTTCTAGCAATGTCCAAAATGAAGTGAATGTCCTCCCATATTCATAAAACAATTATATTCAACTCAAGAATATTTTTTTGAGTAATAAAAATGATTTATTAAATAATAAAAATGAAAAACTGATAAACCAAGCCCATAGAAAAGCATGAAAAACTAATTTAAGCTTGATAATTAATTAAATAAATATTGAATGATAAAATAAAAAACAATTAAATAAAAAATTATCAAAAGAAAAAAAACTAAAGCAATCTAAGATAAGCCTCATAAAACTAGGTTAATTTTTAAAGTTTGCAACTCGTGGAAGACACAGACTTAACCAATTCTTAAATTTAAGCCGGTTAAATATTGAAGAATTAATTCAGCAAATAAAAATACTAATTTCGAAAATTTTGCTAAGTTAAAAAAAACAAGAATGAGGATAAAGTATATAAGGAAAATAACTCAGAGAGGGTTGAATGAAAATAATGAAACTCTAAAAACTATCCTATAATACAAAATAACAAATAAAACAATGTGAATCAAGTTTGACAAAGCAAAACAAATTAAATGATGATGAAATCGAAAAACAAAATCTAATTCAATAAATTATTTTAAAAATATAACCAAAAGAATATGGAATTAGTAAAAAAAGAAATAGAATATAAGGGGATGAATTCAAAAATCAGGTGGGTGAGCCCAAACACTGAGAAAAGAGAGGAAAAAGAAGAAAAAATGACTTGTAGTGACAAGTTGACCTCTTACGGTGTATGATACACATACCCAAATGGAAAATCAACAATAAAAGATCATTGGAAATCCATTAGGAACATTCCACTCATAAAAATCTTGTTTGGACAGTTTCTACCCACAAAATTTTGGACTATGACATACGAAGAAGTTGTCTGTTGTTCAAGGATTAAGGCAACTATGCACCTAAAGGCGGAATTGGTGCAAATACAATAAATATAGCAATTCTAAAATTAATTACTTTAAAGTAAAGAGATAAGGGAAAGAGATTGCTAACTCGGTTTTTAACGTGGTTCGGCAAGCCTACGTCCACGACTCAAGTACCAACCCGTACTTGAGTATTGTACTCTTTTACTAATCCAAGTAACAAGATTACAATTTCCGCTTGATGAATCCACACCAAGACTTTACACCACTTGAAGATATGCCCTCTTCAAGATTTTCCCTTTCCACTTGAAGATGTCCCCTCTTCAAGATTTTTCCTTGGTGATGTTCCCTCACCAATACCAAGAGTTTTATACTCAACTCTCAAGAGTTTCACAATGGTTGTTTTAGTAAAACAACAATACACTCTTAATAGTGTGGATATTACAAATGAAGATCTAAAATCTCTTTCTCTCACTTAATAGCACTTAGGATATTTGAAGGTGTTTAAGTGTAGTGAGAATGAGAAATACTCTTTGTGTTAGGATATGAAGATTTAAACACAAATATGAGTATTAATGAGGATTGATGATATGAAGGTGTTTATGCACTTCTAATTGCCTCAATATAAGATATGAAAGTTCTCTGTCTTTAGTTTTGCAATTAAGAGGCCTATTTATAAGTTTCTAAAAGAAACTAGCCGCTTCTAGCCGTTTTAGTGCAACTGCCATATCAAGCGGTCGACCGGTTCACAACGGACAAAACCAAGCGGTCGACCGGTTCACAACGGATAAAACAATTTGTCTTCCAAGCGGTCGACCGGTTCACAACGGATACCTCAAGCGGTCGACCGGTTCATGCATAAACAAAATGTCCTAATTTTCTACAATAATTACATGTTTGATTTGGATCATAAGAATGTTTAGCTTTAACAAAATAATACTATAAGTATTTTTGATTTATCTTAGGATTAAAACCTAATCCTCCTTTGTTAAACACACTTCTTTGGCTTGAAAGCATTTTCTCAAAAATTTCTGAGCCTTGTGTGAATTTTGAGATAATTACATTTAACTCATCAACTTTTTCTTTTAAAGATTTATTATCTTCTTCAAGTTGATTAGTTTTACTACTCTTGTCATTTAAATCATATACTTTCTTTTCTAATAATTCTTTTTCCTCAATTAAGCATATATGATTTCTTTTGAGAGTACTATATTTAGAACCTAACTTCTTATATTCTACATACAAATTTTCAAGTTGTTCATGTAATTCAATATAGGAAGGGTCAGATTCATCATCCGAAGATTGTACCTCATTCTCGCTTTCGATTGCCATGAAGCACATGTTAGCCACATGTTCTTCTTCATCACTAGAGCTTGAGTTCGAATCATCGCTCCATGTCGCTTTTAAAGCTCTCTTTTGAAAGCGATTTTTCTTCTTCATTTGAAGATGGGGATAGTCGGGTTTGATATGCCCCAACTTGTTGCATTTATAGCACCTTGGAGTTTCTTTACTTGAATCTCCCTCCTTTTTGTAGTTCGAGAACTTTCTCTTGTCATTTTTCCTTTTAAGAAAGTTTCGAAACTGTCTTGTGATTGATGCTACATCTTCTTCAAGATCGTCATTACTGTCTTCATCATCATCATTTTCCTCGCTTTCGATTCGATGAGCAGTTTTAAATGCCAAATTTTTCTTTGGTCTTTCTTCTTGATCTTGATTATCCATAGATATCTCATGCGTCATTAGAGAACCGATGAGCTCCTCTAATGGAAGTTTTGTGAGATCTTTAGCTTCTCGTATAGCTGTCACTTTAGCTTCCCAAGCTTTTGGTAGAGATTTGAGAATCTTACTTACGATATCTGCATTTGAGTAAGTTCTACCAAGAGCATGTAAACTATTTGTTATGCTAGTCATACGAGTAAACATGTTTGTTATGGATTCATGTTGCAACATTTTGAATAACTCATATTGATGAACTAACATATCAATTTTTGATTCTTTTAATTGGTTAGTTCCTTCATGAGTTACTTCCAAAGCATGCCATATATCCCTAGCATTTTTACATGAAGATATTCTATTAAATTCACTTCTATTTAATGCACAATATAAAATATTCATTGCTCTAGCATCCATAGAAAGTAATCTTTTATCTAGGTCACTATATTCTATCATGATTTTGGAATCTCAATACCATTTACAATTTTAAGTGGTCTATGAGGTCCATTTTCAATAGAAAGCCATAAATTAAAATCTATAGATTGAAGATATATTGACATTCTAGCTTTCCAATAGGCATAATCATCACCATCAAAAAATGGTGGTCTAGAAGTTGAAGCACCTTCATTTCGGAGATTATTGCATATAGTTGCCATTCTACTCAAAGTCTAAGCAAACTTAATAAATGAGAACTAAGCTCGATACCAATTGTTGAAATTCACGGATTAAGGCAACTATGCACCTAAAAGCGGAATTGGTGCAAATACAATAAATATAGCAATTCTAAAAATAATTACTTTAAAGTAAAAAGATAAGGGAAAGAGATTGCTAACTCGGGTTTTTAACGTGGTTCGGCAAGCCTACGTCCACGACTCAAGTACCAACCCGTACTTGAGTATTGTACTCTTTTACTAATCCAAGTAACAAGATTACAATTTCCGCTTGATGAATCCACACCAAGACTTTACACCACTTGAAGATATGCCCTCTTCAAGATTTTCCCTTTCCACTTGAAGATGTCCCCTCTTCAAGATTTTTCCTTGGTGATGTTCCCTCACCAATACCAAGAGTTTTATACTCAACTCTCAAGAGTTTCACAATGGTTGTTTTAGTAAAACAACAATACACTCTTAATAGTGTGGATATTACAAATGAAGATCTAAAATCTCTTTCTCTCACTTAATAGCACTTAGGATATTTGAAGGTGTTTAAGTGTAGTGAGAATGAGAAATACTCTTTGTGTTAGGATATGAAGATTTAAACACAAATATGAGTATTAATGAGGATTGATGATATGAAGGTGTTTATGCACTTCTAATTGCCTCAATATAAGATATGAAAGTTCTATGTATTTAGTTTTGCAATTAAGAGGCCTATTTATAAGTTTCTAAAAGAAACTAGCCGCTTCTAGCCGCTTTAGTGCAACTGCCATATCAAGCTGGTCGACCGGTTCACAACGGACAAAACCAAGCGGTCGACCGGTTCACAACGGATAAAACAATTTGTCTTCCAAGCGGTCGACCGGATCACAACGGATACCTCAAGCGGTCGACCGGTTCATGCATAAACAAAATGTCCTAATTTTCTACAATAATTACATGTTTGATTTGGATCATAAGAATGTTTAGCTTTAACAAAATAATTCTTTAAGTATTTTTGATTTATCTTAGGTTTAGAACCTAATCCTCCTTTGTTAAACACACTTCTTTGGCTTGAAAGCATTTTCTCAAAAATTTCTGAGCCTTGTGTGAATTTTGAGATAATTACATTTAACTCATCAACTTTTTCTTTTAAAGATTTATTATCTTCTTCAAGTTGATTAGTTTTACTACTCTTGTCATTTAAATCATATACTTTCTTTTCTAATAATTCTTTTCCTCAATTAAGCATATATGATTTCTTTTGAGAGTACTATATTTAGAACCTAATTTCTTATATTCTACATACAAATTTTCAAGTTGTTCATGTAATTCAATATAGGAAGGGTCGATTCATCATCCGAAGATTGTACCTCATTCTCGCTTTGATTGCCATGAAGCACATGTTAGCCACATGTTCTTCTTCATCACTAGAGCTTGAGTTCGAATCATCGCTCCATGTCACTTTCAAAGCTCTCTTTGAAAGCGATTTTTCTTCTTCATTTGAAGATGGGGATAGTCGGGTTTGATATGCCCCAACTTGTTGCATTTATAGCACCTTGGAGTTTCTTTACTTGAATCTCCCTCCTTTTGTAGTTCGAGAACTTTCTCTTGTCATTTTTCCTTTTAAGAAAGTTTCAAACTGTCTTGTGATTGATGCTACATCTTCTTCAAGATCGTCATTACTCGTCTTCATCATCATCATTTTCCTCGCTTCGATTCGATGAGCAGTTTTAAATGCCAAATTTTTCTTTGGCCTTTCTTCTTGATCTTGATTATCCATAGATATCTCATGCGTCATTAGAGAACCGATGAGCTCCTCTAATGGAAGTTTTGTGAGATCTTTAGCTTCTCATGATAGCTGTCACTTTAGCTTCCCAAGCTTTTGGTAGAGATCTGAGAATCTTACTTACGATATCTGCATTTGAGTAAGTTCTACCAAGAGCATGTAAACTATTTGTTATGCTAGTCATACGAGTAAACATGCTTGTTATGGATTCATGTTGCAACATTTTAAATAACTCATATTGATGAACTAACATATCGATTTTTGATTCTTTTACTTGGTTAGTTCCTTCATGAGTTACTTCCAAAGCATGCCATATATCCCTAGCATTTTTACATGAAGATATTCTATTAAATTCACTTCTATTTAATGCACAATATAAAATATTCATTGCTCTAGCATCCATAGAAAGTAATCTTTTATCTAGGTCACTATATTCTATCATGCTTTTTGGAATCTCAATACCATTTACAATTTTAAGTGGTCTATGAGGTCCATTTTCAATAGAAAGCCATAAATTAAAATCTATAGATTGAAGATATATTGACATTCTAGCTTTCCAATAGGCATAATCATCACCATCAAAAAATGGTGGTCTAGAAGTTGAAGCACCTTCATTTCGGAGATTATTGCATATAGTTGCCATTCTACTCAAAGTCTAAGCAAACTTAATAAATGAGAACTAAGCTCTGATACCAATTGTTGTTCAAGGATTAAGGCAACTATACACCTAAAAGCGGAATTGGTGCAAATACAATAAATATAACAATTCTAAAAATAATTACTTTAAAGTAAAGAGATAAGGGAAAGAGATTGCTAACTCGGGTTTTTAACGTGGTTCGGCAAGCCTACGTCCACGACTCAAGTACCAACCCGTACTTGAGTATTGTACTCTTTTACTAATCCAAGTAACAAGATTACAATTTCCGCTTGATGAATCCACACCAAGACTTTACACCACTTGAAGATATGCCCTCTTCAAGATTTTCCCTTTCCACTTGAAGATGTCCCCTCTTCAAGATTTTTCCTTGGTGATGTTCCCTCACCAATACCAAGAGTTTTATACTCAACTCTCAAGAGTTTCACAATGGTTGTTTTAGTAAAACAACAATACACTCTTAATAGTGTGGATATTACAAATGAAGATCTAAAATCTCTTTCTCTCACTTAATAGCACTTAGGATATTTGAAGGTGTTTAAGTGTAGTGAGAATGAGAAATACTCTTTGTGTTAGGATATGAAGATTTAAACACAAATATGAGTATTAATGAGGATTGATGATATGAAGGTGTTTATGCACTTCTAATTGCCTCAATATAAGATATGAAAGTTCTATATATTTAGTTTTGCAATTAAGAGGCCTATTTATAAGTTTCTAAAAGAAACTAGCCGTTTCTAGCCGTTTTAGTGCAACTGCCATATCAAGCGGTCGACCGGTTCACAACGGACAAAACCAAGCGGTCGACCGGTTCACAACGGATAAAACAATTTGTCTTCCAAGCGGTCGACCGGTTCACAACGGATACCTCAAGCGGTCGACCGGTTCATGCAGAAATCTATTTTGACAAATTATCTTTTCTGAATTTCTTGAACCGATTGATTATGACTTAAACCTCTTAATCATCAAATCCTTTTAATGCATGCACTGTGATGTGTGTGAGTTCATTTTAATTTGTGCTATCAAGATAGAAATTGAGATTTACACAAAGCACTAAAATGAACACTTATTCTAAGTCTTCACTTGCTTGCATCTTGGACTTCTTGGAGTGATTTCCTCGTGTACTCCATTATGCTTGTTGATGTATTCTTTGTATAATAATTGTTTATAGCTTAATCTCATCCAAGCATATTATTAGTCCATTTTCTTTTTATTGTTATCATCAAAATATATAAAGCATACAAAGTATGACATTATATGTCAATAGATTGCATTGGTTGCTAGAGCATAATTGTTTTAAGAAATAAACTTAACAAAGAATAAAATATAAAAAGACTTGAGATAACCCAAATAAATAATAAAAATAATAAAACCAAGGCAATAGAAAACCATGGAAAAAAGTTGATCACAATCTTTAATTAAATAAAAATTGAATGATTAAATAAAAAGTTTCATAAAAATGATAATAAAAACTAAAGCATTATAAGGCAAGCCTTATAAAACTAAATTAATTTTCAAAGTTTGCAACTCGTGAAATCATAGACATAGAATCCAAGCTAGTTACATTTTGAAGAATTAAATTGGGTAATAAAAGTATCGCTTTTGAAATTTGGAAACAAAAAAACAAGAATAATGAGAATGAAATCTACTAAGAAAGAATTTTATAGAAGGAGGATAAAAAAATAAACTCTAAAATTATCCTATATTAACAAAATAACTATTAAAACAATAAGGACAAAGTTTGACAAAGCAAAAAAATTAAATGAGGATGAATTATTTAAATAAAGACTTGGATGTCGGTTTAGATGCTTTATGACACAATTTGGACTTGTTTCCTCACAAATTTTGTCTCATGGCGTAATTCATGTCATCTTAGAAACATCATCTCTTTTATATGAGCTCATTTTCTAATAAAAATGGATACACTGGTAGGTTTGAGTAAAAATCCAACAAATGGACTTTTGTAACTCAACATATTCAAGTAAGAATGGCCAAAGGTTGTGGTTTCCATGCTCTTTATTTATTTATTTTTCTTGTCATATATGTCTAGGAATGTATGGATATTATAATTTTAATGCCACTAAAATCACTTAATTTTGATCTCTAGAGCTTAAGCTCTGCACAAAACATCGATTGAAGGTGAAATATGTCAATTACCTTGAACTTACTCCTTTTTAAATCTTTCTTCCAAAAGTGCCTTCAAAATATAAAGCAAAGAATATTAAAATATTTATATATAAAACATACACAAAACATTATTTAAATGTGAATTATCGAATAATATGGTTGCATCAAACATCCCCACACTCAGCTCTTGCTCATCCTTGATAAATTAGAGATAAAATCAAATTGAAATTAAATTAAATTAAATTAAATAACTATGACTAATCTCTTAGTATACCCTCAATGTCTAATAATATATAAATTATATATAAAAAAATTCAATCAAGAAGGATAAAGAGTACAAATTTTCATGAATTTATTAACATGCATACTTCAAAACTCAATTGATGGTTAGGATTTAAATGAATGTATGTCATGCCATAGTGATAGGTCATCTCATTGATATACACTCTAACACACATGTTTAGGGTTTATGTGTTTAAACATCTCAAATTCAGTCAATGAATATGTTTTATCATAATCTTACTCTTCAATCTCATCTCCATTACCTAACACATTACAAGCAATCTATGAATCAAAAGATCTTAATTTTCGGTTGTAATGTGGCTAAGGTTAAGGTTAGGTAAAAGAAAAGGCTAAAACCAAAGAAAGTAATTAGAGCATTCTCAAAATTTTATCTTTCGAAACAAGATATCCTATCAAAGGACACAAAATTCCATCATTAATTACCAATGCTTCACTTCTTTATATTTTTTTTCAAGTGTCAACATTGTCATCAACAAAGAAAACCATCTCGATATTGAACACAACACTGTCATCAATATTGAAACAAAAGAAATAGGAATATAGGAGAATGGAAAAACAATAAAGTAACTTTTGCTGGGTTGCCTCCTAGTTATTGCTTTTGTTTTATGTCATTGACTCGATTTGTTGCACGTTTATTCTTCATAGATTGGTTCAGCTACTACACATAAGTGGTGAATTGTGTTCCAAGTCTTATAGAAAGGTTTCAAGTGATGCCCATTGACCTTAAGTATTTTGTTGGTTTCTTCTAAACATTTAACTTTGACCACACCATAATGAAAAAATATTAGAAACAACAAAGGTTCCAATCCAACAAGAGCGCAACTTTCGAGTAAAAATTTTCAAATGCGAATGATAAAGAAGGATTTTGTCTCCAACATGAAATTTCTTTCCTAGAATCATTCGGTCATGAAGAGACTTAGTCTTTTCTTTATGAATCTTGCATGCTTATAAGAAATTTTGAATCTCTTCCAACTATTGCAATTGCAACTTTCCTCGCAATCCTGTCGTGACGATGATTTTTCGCACTTTGCGCCCCACCATTCCCCGGATTGGGGAGACAATGGGCGGTGAAAAGGAGGTATGTTTTATAGTCGTAAAATTACAACTATAATTATCAGGAGTCACCATCTAGTATTAAGGTCACTAGGAACCTAGTGGTAAGTGAGAGTCTGGGCAAGGGGAAGACACATTACCCTTAGTGCATTCTACCTAAGGCAAGTTTGATTTTTTCATTGTCTTTTCTAAAGTCTGACGTAGATCTCTTTTCGTGACAGAATCTCTACCTCATTAGGAGTTGAAAGAGTAACCAAAAGAATTTTACACCGCATTTAAAAAACATTTTTTAATTATCTGTGAGTGTATTTTACAATATAATTTTACACTACGATAGCTAAGACAAAATAATTGTTAAATTATTTGATATTTTGGCCAGATTACAATGGATAATCATAAACTAGTTACGATATCCAATTTTTGTTCAAAATATGAGAAAGATGCAACATGTATTTTTTTTACAAAAAATATTCTTCGAAAACCTTGGTCGTATGCATGAAAACAACATATATATTTTTTTTTTAAATTCAATTTTTTGTTTTTTAATTAATGTAATTTTTTTAAAAAAATCTAGTTAGACTTTACCCAACTAAATGGGCCAGCCTACCAAGTTTGGACAAGGGCCCAACTATGATATACATGTTGCATGAATTAATTCATGCACGTGAACAATAACAAGGTGGTTGGCCGACCACCATGAGAGGCTCACGTACCACTCCTGCTGGGTAGAGGACGCCGAAGTGGTTGTCCCTATGGTGGTTGCGTCGAAACTGGCGGTATGTGGTGGCCAGGAGGAGCTCCTAAAGTTTCGGGTCTGTTGTTGTTGCTCACCCCTACTGCTGTTGTTGCCTTTCTGGAGGTCACAACTAGGTCAGTTCTATGGTGGAGGAGCTAATAGTGGTGGTGGTGATAGGTGGGTGGTTGGTTGCTGTCGGAGGAGGAAGGGGCTGACGTGTTGTTTTTTTAGAGAGAGAGGCAATGTAGGGAGGGGGGAGTGAGCACTGCAACGAATGTGAGTGAGATAGTGCTGTTGGATCTAATGAAGATGATGAGATGCAACTGCTTGAGGAGAGAGAGGACCGTCAGAGTTGTCAAATGCAGAGAGAGAGAGAGAACGCTATAAACCCCCGCTGCCAAGCTTTTCCGTCGCTGAAGAAGAAGACGATGGGCTACTCTGTGTGTGGTATTTTTGTGTTTTCTCTAGTATAAATGGTCTCCACTCTCCCAGTTTACAATCGTCCCCATGTGTTATTTCCCCCTCTCGTGATTGTCTCAGAATTTCCCATAGTTTTTTCTAGTTTTCCTTGTCTATGATCTCATTCTCCTCCATTTTCTATGTTCAATCCTTCCCCTTTTATAGGCTCAAATTTGCAACTTCAGGAGGTGTTCAGGAGGGGGTATGATGCGAACCTCGTGATCATGTGGTCACACAACCCACAACCAAAAATGAGATAAGATCTCGGAAAACTGAAATAAGGTCTGATAGGAGTGTGACACAATGGAAACCTGCCCTAAGGCAAATCTTCGATAAGTCGGATTCAGTTCGTTCAAGAACTAAAGAATGCAAGAATCACAATGCAAGAATGCAAGTTCAGAACTAAGTTTTATGGCATGCAAGCCTTGGAATCTAGCTGAAAACAACGTCTTAATTAAACCCAAACAAGCCTTCGACTGTAGCTAACTAACTTAAATAAAGCCCATAAGGTTTATTTATTCTCTTCCATCCAACCCATCAATCCCATGTTTCCATGTTGTAATAGGATTATTTTGGATCCTTTTGTTGTCCTAACTTCATGGCCCAAATAAGGTTGTATTGGACCCCTCCTGCACATGGATAAGATTTACTAAGGTCTCCTCTTAATACTCCAATGGTCCTCGCAATTCTGACCGGGTTGAAACTTTCAAGACCAATGCATTCATTGCCTCTTTCAACGCCTTTGTCCTAGACAACGTGATTGGACCATTTGGAACATGTAATGAGTCCTTGCTGGTGTTTTTGGGCTGGTCCGCATCATCCCCTCTCTCCTCGAAAGGATTCGACCTTGAGTCAATATTTGTGTCAAACAATGTAAGATCAACAACATTAAAGGTAGCACTAACACTATACTCACCTAGAAGATCAATTTTGTATGCGTTGTCATTTATTCTCTCGAAAACGTGAAATGGACCATCACCACGAGGTCTGTAATTTAGATATCCTTTGGTTAGGAACCGTTCCTTCCGCATGTGCACCAAAACCCAATCACCAGGTTGGAAAACAACCGGTTTATGTCTCTTATTTGCAGATCGAACTCCTTCATGGAGTTGTCTCACCATCCTTGCCTTCTGCTCACCATATAAACTTACCATTTCTTCACAAGGTAAAGGAATTTCAGGAAAACAATCAATGTATTACAATCTCATGTCTCTCTTTTATTCAAATTATTCTTTTGTATTTTTCTGTTTATGAATATTCGTGTTGTTTATCTACACAAGGTAAAGGAATTTCATGGCATGTACAAGCTTAAATTTATTGGTGAGATGGTTCCTTAACATGGTATCGAGCCTTGTTGACCCAACGGTTACGAGTTTGAATTTAAGCACCCCCATTCTATTTGATAAAAAACTAAGCACAAGGTGATATGGCCTGTCTAATTTTCAAGCCCAAAGGGCTTTCACTAAAGGGGGTGTGTTATAGAATAATGTAAATCATATTATGGGGCCTCACTTACAAGCTTAAATTTATGGGTGAGGTGGTTCCTTAACATGGTATCAGAGCCTTGTTGACCCAACGGTCACGAGTTCGAATTTCACCACCCCCATTCTATTTGATAAAAACTAAGCACAAGGTGATATGGCCTGTCCAATTTTCAATCCCAAAGGGCTTTCACTTGAGGGTGTCTGTTATAGAATAATATAAATCATATTATGGGGCCTCACTTACAAGTTTAAGTTTTTAGGTGAGATGGTTCCTTAACAGCATGGACACGGAAAAACAAGGGAAAGAAAAGGGATCATGCCTTAAGACAAAGAAAATCAATAGGTATTTATTAACCAATAATGTTATGGAATTAAGGAACCTAAAATGAAGTTCGACAAATAAGTAGCCTGATAGTGATGTTAAATGGAGAGGAATATTAAAAGTAAGTCATTGGAAAAAATATCTCAAGGAAATTAGAGAGTAAGGCAACCTCATTCTAGTATAATTGGTAGCACAACTTAATTGAGCTTGGTGAAATCAAGCTTAGAAAAAGAACAAAGGAGGGCAAAACCGAGGGAAATGAAGGGGAAGATGAGTGGGGAGTAAGAAACACACAATATGGCTCCAAGTTTTCATGGCATGTACAATAAAGTGTACATAAAAAAGCAACCATATATACAAAACAGAAAATATTGCAAATTCTAAAGTAGCTTTAATATGTGGTAGATGAACGAACTACTAGGAGCTCTAGTGTAACAACAATATAGGCTCAAAAGATAGACTTTTTCCATAAATTAAAGAATCTTAAGTTATTGGAATTCAAACTGCCACACATTTTCACAATCAATTCCTCATTCAATAATTTTGTAATATCTCAAAGTGAAATTGCATCAATACATTAACAAATACAATTTCAGTGGAATAATCTCTAAATCAGACATTATTATAAAAACTATCAATTGTAATTTTAAGAAGTATCAATGTGCATATATATATATATATATTAACTATAAAATAAATATTGTTGATGTTTTACTATTTGAGCCACTGTACATTGAAAGGTGATGCATTGTGGATTGTGGTAGTGTGCTGCCAGTTTCACCCTTGATGTTGTCGAGTGTTTTGTTTGAGTGGTAGGGGGCTTTCTTAGTTTTGCAAATAAAATAAATCTTTTAATTGTAGGATGAGGACGCAAAATCACATATCAGAGGTTTGTTTCCTGGACAAAACAACATTGTTCTGTGGGTGGCCCGGAACTTGCTATCGGTGTTGCTTTACTTGGTTCTTGAAGGCTAGGTCGATGAATCTGATTACCCCAAAGAAGAAAAAATTGTTATGTGACTGGGCTTGGGCATGTTTTTGCGATTGCTTTACTTGGATTTGGAATGGTGAGTCAATCGATTTTTCCTTTGTTTATAGGGACCCTGGGTAATTTGGATTTCTAAGCTTTCTCATGACTAATTTGCTTTTCTAAACTGCTACTGCTAGTCTTTCGATGGCTTTTGGGTGTTATCCCTTCTCTTTTTAAGGTACATTTTATATGTTTTTTTTATAGTTGCTTGTTGGTTCTTTTGTGTTTGATTGTGTTGCTGCTATAGTTTATAATGTTGTCGCTACTATTTACTGTTTTGGTTGGCTATTTCTTTTTCATTTTTTAGCTATTGTGCTATTTTTTTAATTTTTTGCTCTTTTGACTAGGCTGATTTGTTGTTGTTTCCATGCTTTTGGAGTGTCTATCCTGATTTCTTCCTAATAGCTCCTATTTTGGTTAGGTCTGTGACTGTTTTTCCATGTTGTTTTTGTTGTGGTTTAGGGTTTTGAATAAACACTTTCCTTCATGTTTTATATGTTTTTTTCCTTTGCCTTGCACTTTCTCCTGTGAATGGCTGAAGATTTGGCCTAGGAGTTATCACATGTTTTTGACACTTGATAGTTGCTATTTAGGTAGGGTTTGTGGCGTTTTTCAATGTTGTTTTTGCTATTGTTTTGGGGTCTCAAATACATTCTTTCTTTCATGTTTTATATATTTTCTTTTGTCTTGTCCTTGCATTTTCTTCTCTAAATTGCTAGTTTTTGACTGATTGTTTGGGCTTGGTGTGATCACGAGTTTTTGACATTTGAACCATTGGGTTTTTCAATTGAGGATGTGTATACATGTTGTCTGCTAGTGCTCATTGTTTTGTTTGGGTTTGTGGTAGTTTTTGAATGTTGATTTTGATGTTGTTTTGGGGTATTGAATTGACACTTTCTTTCGTGTTTTGTTTGTTTTATTTTTGTCTTTGCCTAGCATTTTCTCCTGTAAAATGGTTGGCTGTTTGGCTTGGGTGTGGTTGTTGCGATGTCGCGGTCGCACAAATTAATTACTCTAGCTTAAAACACACAAGATAGTATAGAGCAAGCAAGGGGTCGATCCCACGAGGAAGTTTCAAATCAGATTTTTATGTTGTATGTTATGTGATTGGAGGGATTTGGTTTGTGATTATCTAAACTATAGCAGCAATTAAACTAGCAAACAAAATCAATTAAAACCGAAACTTATCAAGAAAACAAACCTTGGTCACAAGCATACATCCACCTACGGAAATTAGAACCGATCCTTGAAACAAAGAAATGCAGTTTATGTTCTGAAATTTTATCTTTTCTTAACATGATTAATTAACGGATCTGCCGTATAACTAATCCTAACCAATAAATAATTAAAGTGTGCGCACTAATGATTCAATTTAATGGTAGCTTTAAGAACTAGATAATTTCATCAAGATTAATGTACAAGTTATCCGCAACTTGTGTCAATTTATTCAAATGTTCTCCCTAAGTTCAATAATGTAGTTCCGCCACAATTATCAAGCTTAGTTGCTTCACAAGTTCATATATCACAACTCCGGTTTTGATATTAAACTTAGCAATAAGTTGTTCACAACAATAACTTAGAGTCCGCTTTAGCAATCATCAACAACAATCATAGAAAATATGCATAGGAAAACAATCATATTCATTCATAACATAAATTGAAAATAGAAGGAAGAATAAATCTCACGGTTCTTGAATTCCGAAGGTTTTTGTGTCCTTGCAACCAAGCATAAGAGTCTAGCCTTGAATGTTTATTGACCAACTAAATAAAAAGATGAAAGAACACATGATCTAGGGTTTGGAGAAGGAAGATTTTGTGTTTTCTTTTGTGCTGGCCTCCACTTCCTTGCTCCTCTTCTCCTTTATATATGCTTACAAACCCTAATGTCTATTTTACAAAATAGTCCTTCCTTAAGTTGGCGACATTTAGTTGTCCCTTGTAAGATTCATATCTCTTTCATATGACATCTTTTTGAGATGAAATTTGGAGAGTTTATAGGCCTTTTAGTCCTGAATCCACGACAATTGAGTTTGCATCAATCGAACTTCTGTATCTCGAGATATTGAAGTTGGAATGGACAAAGGTTGATATCAGCAGATTGCAAGTTTTGACTTTCAATGCTGCGATTTCCATGATCTTCCTTATTTTATTTCTTTTTCTTAGCTTTACATAAATTTATGGATGTGAACTTTTGAATGTCACTGGAATCACTTCATTTCAATCTTTAGAGCTTGCACTCTACACAAAACACCGATCGAAGGCCAAATCATCAATCACCTCCAATTACCTCCTTTTTTCATCTTTCATCCAAAAATGCCTTCAAAATATAAAACAAAGAATATCAAGACATTAATTAAAAAATAAAAACAAAAAAATAACCATGACCAATCTCTTAATCTCCTATCAATATCCAAGAATTCAAGCATTATAAATTAAAATACAATCGAGAAGGATAGAGAACATAAATCTTCATGAATTCGTTTACATGCAAACTTCTAAACTCAATTACTCTTCGGGATTTAAAAGAAGTCTATGCCATGTCAAAGTGATAGGTCCTCTCATTGATATACACTCCAACACTCATGTGTTTAGGGCTTATGTGTTTAAATCTCTCAATTTCAATCAATGAAGATGTTCTACCATAAGCTTGCTCTTCAATCTCATCTCCATTACTAAAATATTACTAACAATGCATGAATCAAAAGGTCTTATTTTCAGGTTGTAATGGGGCTAAGGTTAAGGTGAGGTAAAAGAGATTACAAGAAAAGGTTCAAACCAAAGAAAGTAAAGCATTCTGAAAAAAAAGGTTCAAACCAAGATATTCCATCAAAACACATCAATTTTCAATCTTCAAGCACCAATGCTTAGCTTCTTTCGATTTCAAGCTCTTTTCTATTTCTTTCTTTTTCTTTTTTTTGTTCTTTTCTTTTTCTTTGTTCTTTTCTTGTTCTTTTTTTTCTTTTTCACCTTTGGCAACTTTGCCCATCTTTTCATCAAGCATCACTTCTTCTTTCTTTTCACATAATTTCCAACCATAATTCCATGAGATATCAAAAGTATATGCTCTACTAATCCTTGGCCAGGGGAAAAAAGGAAAACATATAAAAAGTTTAAGGCTTATACATGGATAAAGCAAAGAAAAGATAAACAAGCTCAAAAGGGGCTCACTAAAGATAATATGCTTTAGGTTGGCTTTTTGGCTTAAGCAGTTAAAATTCCTAATGTATTTATCATCTTCATGCATCTATGTAATGTGAATGTAATCTCAATAAGATATGAAGCAAGTTCTAGAGATACATATCATTGAAAGACCGAACAATCAAAGAATATAATGTTGAAGGTTGAAAAGCTTATATTGGTATAACACTATAAAGTCAACATGACATATTTTCAGAGTCAATCCCTAAACCAATTAAACATTAAAACTTGCATGCACACTCACTCATTTGATTTATATATTCATCTATCTTACTTAATTCTCATACATAATACTCATATTCTCAAAAACCAATGGGAGTTCTAAAGATCAATCATAGATTTTTCTTTTTCTTTTTTTTTTGGGAAAAAAAAACAAAATAAAACAACTAACATTTTCCCAATACCACCACACTTAAAACACAACATTGTCCTCAATTTTGAAAATGAAAGAAAGGAATATAGGAGAATGACAAAAATGAAATAAAATGCGAAAAATAAAGGATAATGGAAAAGGAAGGCAAATCTGATTTTTTTGTGTGTTGGGTTGCCTCCTAGTAAGCGCTTGTGTTTTTTGTCATTGGCTCGACATGTGGCATGGCATGCTCATTCTTTATAGAAGCGATGATTTCTAATGTACAACTTTTATAGAAAGGTTTCAATTGATGCCCATTGACCTTCAGTACTTTATTGGTTTCTAAACCTGTAATTTCAAAACGGGAACGATTTGCAAAGCTTGCAAAGCCAATGCTACTTTGTGAACATTTTGGGGAACACATGTGTGCCTCTACATCTCTTCTATCCTGGTGAAATCATAGCCATAGCTTAAAGCTATGCTTAATCCGTCTTCGCAATCAAAATCACAAACTTGCTGCACACACTTATCAATTTGATCATAGCATGTGATAGAATAAACATTTCTATAAGGATAATTCATTGCATCATGAAAATTGAATTCAATTTTTTCATCTCCTACCTCCATAGACAAGCTATCCTTACCACAATCAATCTTTGTGTTGGCGGTTTTCAAGAATGGTCTCCCAAACAATATAGGAGTGTTGGTTGATGAATCACAAGAATCATGTTCCATATCAAGAATATAAAAGTCACATGGAATTAGCAAGCTATCAATCTTGACTAGGACATCTTCTATCACACCAAGTGGGTAAACAAAACTATGATTCGAAAGTTGTATGACAACACTAGTTTTATTCAAAGGCTCCAAACAAAGAGACGCATAAACATGTTTAGGCATGACACTAATGGATGCACCTAAATCGCATAGAGCTCTTTTAAAACTAGAATTACCAATAACACATGGGAGAGTAAACGCACCTGGGTCTTTTTGTTTCAAAGGCAGATTCTTTTGAACAACGACATATACAACTTCACCCATACTTACCGTTTCATGACCTTTTAGTTTGAAAGCTCTCTTGGAAGTATACAACTCCTTCAAGGAATGTTCAGTTCCACTTTCTTGAAAACCTCTAAGATATCTTTTTCTTTGTCTTCTTTCTTTGACCAAGAAGAACTCACATGAAAGGGTGGATTTGTTTTAAAACTGGAATTAATTGAGTGAAAAGTTACCTTTGGAGTGTTTGTCTTTGGTTTTGTTTGTGGAGGAGGAGGATGTTCTTTCTTTGTACTCAATTCAGTTTCTATCTCTTCTTCCTCCTCCATCTCAATTTGTATCAACTTTTTCTCTTCAAGTTCTTTCCCACTTCGCAGCATGATAGCACTAACATTCTCTTTTGGATTCAATGCCTGGGAGGGCAACTTTCCATTTATTTATGCTTCCAATTCCCTACACTTGAAGCTACTTGCCCCATTTTCTTTTCCAAGTTGTGAATACTCGACCTTGTTTCCTGTTGAAAAGACATGACATTTTGCTGCAAGGTAACAATATTAGAAGCCAAAGTTTTCATCATCTCACGAAGATCATCATTGGATGATGATCCCATAACATTGGAGTTTGTGAATGGAGCGGGTTGTCTTGCTTGATAATTTTCTTGGGGCTGAAATCCATGTGGATGGAACTGTCGGCCTGGATTGCCTTGTTGGGATGGGTTGCTGTAGCGTAAGTTGGGATGATCTCTCCATCCGAGATTGTACGTGTTGGAAAAGGGATCATATTTACGCTGGGGTTGTCCGTTGAATGCTCCATCAATTGCATGAGCTTGTTCAATGTAATCTTCTTGCATTGTTGCGCACATATCCGAAGCATGTCCTTGTAAGGAGCATATGCTACAAGCTTTCACCTGCTGCACATTTCCACAAGCCAAAGAATGCACAAGAGAAGTAAGATCATTAACTTTATTTTCAAGGTTAGAAATACTTACCTCATTTCCAAAGAATGCACAAGAGTGTAAAACTGTTTTGAGTTGGCTGCCATGTTTGAGATCAATTGGCGTGCAACCTCGGGTGTCTTATCCACCAATGCGCCTCCACTTGCAGCATCAATGATACTCCGGTTAGTAGGCATCAATCCTTCATAGAAGTATTGAATGAGCAGCTGATCAGGTATTTGATGATGAGGGCATTGAATGCATAATAGCTCAAATCTTTCCCAATACTCAGCGAGTGTTTCTCAATGAGATTGTCGAATCCCATATATTTCTTTTCTTATGTTGGCAACTCGAGATGCTGGGAAATATTTTTCAAGGAAGATCTTCTTCATGCCATTCCAAGTGTTAATGGAAACTGGGAGAATAGAAAAAAACCATGTCTTTGTTGCCCCCTTCAAAGAGAAAGGGAAAGCTTTCAACTTAGATGAGTATGAGAATCTTCTCCTGCAAGACCATTAAATGTTGGTAGCAAATGTATAAAGTAGATTTGAGCTCAAGGTTTACTTTATTGTCAATCTGTATGCACAATGGTTGATTTTCCACGTTCGGAGCACCAAGCTCCTTGAGTGTTTGTTGTCGTGCAATAGCCATGGTGTTGAGGCGAGTTTCCTTTCTCAACTCGCGTAAAGTGCTTTCTATTTCAAGATCAATCTGCACTTGAATTTGATTAGTAGAACGGGTCACAGACATAAATTCTTAAGAAAACTCAAGAGAAAGTAACCATACAAGAGATCGAAAACAATGCAAATTGTACCAAAAATTTACGGTAGAAAACTAAAACTACCTAAAAACACTAGAAAAAAAGCGGATTTTGGCCTCAATAAGGTGGGGCTAGGGATTTATGACTAGTACTCTTCGTAACGTCTTTTACCTTCGGAAATAAAAGACGGATACCTAATTCCACTAAAAACTCTATTTTGAACAAGATCACTGTTGCAAGTGAACAATACCGTCGCAAGCAAAAATTCTATTTTTTTATTGAATCATAGCAAATAAAAACAACATTACAAGCACAACAATCAACTAAAATTACCTCCCGACAACGGCGCCAAAAGTTGTTGCGATGTCGCGATCGCATATATTAATTACCCTAGCTTAAAACACACAAGATAGTATAGAGCAAGCAAGGGTCGCTCCCACGAAGAAGTTTCAAGTCGATTTTTATGTTGTACGTTATGTGATTGGGGGGATTTGGTTTGTGATTATCTAAACTATGACAGCAATTAAACTAGCAAACAAAATCAATTAAAACCGAAACTTATCAAGAAAACAAACCTTGGTCACAAGCATACATCCACCTACGGAAATTAGAACTGGTCCTTGAAACAAAGAAATGCAGTTTATGTTCTGAAATTTTATCTTTTCGTAACGTGATTAATTAACGGATCCACCGTATAACTAATCCTAACCAATAAATAATCAAAGTGTCCGCACTAATGATTCAATTTAATGGTAGCTTTAAGAACTAGATAATTTCATCAAGTAAATTAACATACAAGTTGTCCGCAACTTGTGTCAATTTATTCAAATGTTCTCCCTAAGTTCAATCATATAGTTCCGCCGCAATTATCAAGCTTAGTTGTCTCACAAGTTCATAAATCACAACTCCGGTTTTGATATTAAACTTAGCAATAGATTGTTCACAACAATAACTTAGAGTCCGCTCTAGCAATCATCAACAACAATCATAGGAAATATGCATAGGAAAATAATCATACTCATTCATAACATAAACTGAAAAAGAAGGAAGAATAAATCTCACGGTTTGCATAAATCGGACTTCTGTAGCTCGAGATATTGAACTTGTAATGGACAAAGGTCGATATCAGCAGATTGCAAGATATGACTTTGAACGCTGCGATTTCCATAATCTTCCTTATTTGATTTATTTTTCCTTACCTTTCCATAAATTTATGGATGTGAGCTTTTAAATGTCACTGGAATCACTTCATTTCAATCTCTAGAGATTCCACTCTACACAAAACACTGACTAAAGGTCAAATTTGTCAATCACCTCCAATTACCTCCTTTTTGGATCTTTCATCCAAAAATGCCTTTAAAATATATAAAAAATAATATCAAGGCATTTTATACACAAAACATGTGCAAAACACTACATAAATATGGATGAAATTATCCAATAATATGGTCACATCAGTGATCACATATTTTTGGCACTTTATAGTTGCTGCTGTGGCTGAGTTTATATCATCTTTTCAATGTTGTTTTTGTTGTTGTTTTTACATTTCAATTTGAAACTTTCTTTCATGTTTTTAATGCTTTTTTTTTGTGTTTTTGTCTTGCATTATCTCCTATAAATGACTGTCTTTTTGGGCTAGATTTGCTCATGTGTTTTGCAATTGAAAATATGTTTGCATGTGCTGTTGAGGTGCGCTTTAGCTCTTTGATGATAAACTGCCCAAAATGCTTCTCAAAGGCTACTAATTAGTTTGGAACAGTAGCAACTTTTTTTAATCTATTATGCCTTGTTGTGTATTTGTTGTTTGGAAATGCAACGATGGTCATAGTTCTTCAAGTCTAAGATGCAATGTCGCTATTTGTATTTGATTACAAGTTGTTGATTGTTTTGCCTGCATTATGGCTAGCTATTTATGTTGTTTTGCTTACTCCATGTATTGATATATTTTCAACCAATATTGTTTTTCAAAGTTGTTTTCAAGGGTTTGTTCATTGATTAAGATGTTCTTTTCTCGGACTTCCAAATCTTTTTTCCTCCAAGCTTTGTTGAACTGTTGGTCAGGTTTGTTGCTTCTGTTTGCTTCTTTTTTCCATTTCTTTTTGTCTTTCATTGTTTTTTCATGCTTGATTATTTTGGTTCCTTGGGATAATTTACTTTGTTAGGTTTTGCGCCTATTTTTGTAATGGTTGTGTGTTTTCCTTTGGTTGAAATACTTTCTCATGCTTTCATGTCTTTTTTTTAAAAAAAAATTCAGCTAAGGTCACATGTTTTTGCAAGCATGTTCTTATGTATAATGGAAGTCTATGGATATTAATGGATTGAAATAAAAATGATGAATATAAATTAGATATGAGGTAATTAGTTAGCAAATGTGTGCCAAAGTATTTTGTTTCGTAGGGTGGTGTATTTCCCGGTTAGATTAGAGGCGTTCTAAAATGCTTGAAATTATTTTTTTGTTTTGCTCTTTGGATTCTTATTCCATTCTGTTTCTATTTGGGGTTATGCTGTGGTTTTTGTTCTTACAACTTTTTGGGTGTTCAGGTTTTATTTGTTAATTCCAGGCTTTGTTTGGTGAGACAACAATAGGAAGGTATGGGAGAAGGTTTTTAAACCTTTTTTCCTGTAGCTTTTATTTTGAACTTCGGGTAGCAAGGTTAGATAGTTTGGGTTGCATGGGCATCATATCTCGAAAAAAAATATTTCCCGGTATAAATGTTAAGAGATATTTAGTGTATTTATCATATCAATTTTGGTTTGCTCACGGTGAAGCTAAGGCATTTAAGGTCCACTTCCTTAATTGTTTTTGCGTTATCCCCATTTTTTCATGCCTGCCTTCATTTTTAATTTTTAGCAGGTTCTTACACAATATGGTGATACTTCAATGGTCGCAATTATGAATGAAAAAAGGCTTGCTTCATTAATAGTATGTTTTGTGGAGCAAATTATAGTAATTTGCAACAACTTTTGGTTTCATCTATCAAATTTTATTTACTTTGTGTTAAATGTTGGTACTTCAAGTTGTCATATGAGATCAAGCCAATATTAAAATGCTTTTGCTTTGGAAATACATTTATTATATGTTTTCTAATATGGATACATGACAATTCACAATAAATTATGCTCATAGTAGCTAATTTTAAATCACCTTCGAACACGAAGTAAGATTTCAAATGCAATCAAACTAACATTAAATCATATTTCTTTCGAGATACATCAATCATATATTTTCTAAAATGGATACATTGTGGTTAGCAACAATTTCTATTTCCTAGATCGATTTTTAATTGCCTTGCTTTAAAACTCGGAATTAGGTTTGCGTGAGTAGACAACACAATATCCTTGATTTGGAGTTAGAGTCTAAGAATAAATTTTTACATGCTAAAATAATTTGATAAATGGTGCTTTATTCATTTGTATTTTTTGTTGTTGCACTTATTATAGTTCCAAGGCAATTGTTTCTTAATTTCTTCCATCCTAACGCAACAAATAAAATTTACCTCAACTATAGTTCAAGCCTTTTATAAAATTTTATTATTGTTGTTGCTGACATATGCATTCAAAATCATTTTTCATTGAAAGGCTTTATCATGACAAGTCATCGCCATCGTCTACAACCAAATCATTACATAGAATCTTATGCTTGCCCTATGGGTGTTTTTGATGATGATTTTGGTCCTGATGCAAATGACTATTTTGCTGATGGTGCTAGCTCTTCAAACATTGAAGGTGCTTGTAAAAGTGTTTTTGAATGTGATGCATATATTGACTCTCATCATAGAAATCTTTCAGAACTTGTTTCTTCCTCTTCTAGTTCAAGTTTGCGATAAAAAATGAATCAAGCTAACTAGGGAAACATGATTGGTTCTTCATCCTCGAACAATTTCTCTTCTTTGTGATCAAGCTATCAAGCTGGAAGTCATCAAGTTGATGTTGCCTTGACGATGCATGACCAATATAATATCATGCATGACCAATATAATAGCATTAGTCAATCTTTTTATAAAAAAAAAAGCGTGAGCTATTTCACCATCCTTGACCATTTCTTTCGTCTTGATTTTCTAAGCCAAATCATAAGATTTTAATTCTCTAAATATTTTTTTTCCACTTTTTCTTAGGAACCTTGGTTGAGTGCCTTGATTTCGATGATAAAAGATTGGAAATGTCAGCACTGCAATGCTCTTTTCTAGCTTGCAGAGCGCTTGGTGCATGCAATGCTCTTTTCTAGCTTGCAGAGTGCTTGGTGCGTTTTACAAAAAAAAAACCATCTTTTACATTATTTTGTGCTAATGGAAAAATCAAATTGCCTGCTACTCATGGCACACCTCAATTTCTTGATGAGCTTCTTAATCTTGACAATGGTTCATTGTTTGTCAAATTTTGAAATAACATTTGTGCATATAATTCGATGTTTTCTTTCCCTTCAATGGGGCAAAGATTGATAATATTGTTAATTCCCAACCAGGGTCATACATCTTTAAAATAAATGGACAATGTCATCATCTTATGGGGTGACTTCTACCAATTGATGGTCAATCGCCAAGATTTGCACAACTTTACATCTTTGACACCGACAATGAAATTGATAATCAACTTTTCCCATTTAACTATGATGGTTGTGAATCATCTTTGGATGAACATATTGTCAAGAAACTTATTCCAATGCTAGATTCTTCCAATGAATTAGTCAAGTTGTTTCGACAAGTTAGACATAGGCTTGACGGGAATGATTTCCTAGGTTTCAAACTTCGTTTTATTAGGAAGAGAATTGAGAATCAAGGCAGTATTATGATCCTTCCTCTAATGATGTTTGCGGTTTAGTTTTGGGGAATATTGGAGAATCACATACAGATAGAGATATTATTATTGAAAGTTATTCTGAAAATCTTCATAGGATCTCTAAATTGCAACCCAAGTTTATGTCTCTTCAATATCCACTCTTTTTTCCTTCTGGTGAGGGTGGCGACCATACTCAAATTTTGTTTGCAAATCAAGAGTATTATGCTCCTGCACAACATCTAAAAGTTATGATGAGAGCATACTATGTCTATATCATTCAGGAAAGGGTTGGAGATAGTAGTACTTTTACCAAAGGAAGAAGACTTTATCAACAATTTTTGGTTGATGCGTTTATGAATGTGGAGCAAGAACATCTAGATTTCATTCGCTCAAACCAAGAGAATCTTAGGATTGAATCTTATACAGGCATATAAGAGGCTATTCTAAGAGGGGATGTTAATGGTTCAAGCGTTGGAAAGATCATCCTCCCTGGCTAGAAATCCAAAGGGAGATTAAAAACATTCGGAATGATAAAGTTGGAGATAAACCTAACATCGTTGTAAGGGTTTTTCGATACAAACTTAATGATATGATTTCATTTAATAAATCAGGAAAGCCATTTGGAAAAACTTTTGCTGATATTTTTCTATGCTTATAGTTTTTCTTTTTTTAGCATTGTTTCAATACAATATTTTTTTGATTTGTTTTTTACCACTTTGTTGATGTTTGTGCTATTGGATTCCAAAAAAGAGGCTTTCCCCATACTCATTTATTGATTTGGCTTGCTTTCGAATACAAATTTCGATCACATGAGGATGTTGATTCAGTTATTTCAGCAGAACTACCAAACAAAGCGGATGATCCTTATTGTTATGAAATTGTTTCAAAATTTATCCTGCATGGACCATACGGGATTGCTAGCCCAAAAGACAATGTATGAAAGGAGACAAATGCTCCAAACATTTCCCTAACAAGTTTAAACAATCTACAGTGTTTGGTGAGAATTGATTTGTGTATTACAGACAACAAAATTGTGCAGGCTCATATGTTCTGAAAAATGGCATTGCTCTCTCTAATTGCTATGTTGTCCCATACAATAAAGAACTTTTAATGCGCTATAATGCTCATGTCAATGTCAAGATTTGTTGTCAATAAATGCTATAAAAAATCTTTTCATGTATGTTAGCAAGGGGTCTGATAGGTGTCGAGTTGTTGTTCAGGGTGAGAGAAGTGATGAGATTCAAACTTATCTTAATTGCAGATTTATTTGTCCTTATGAAGCTGTATGGCGACCCTTGCAATTTCCTATCCATTTAAGGAACTCGACAGTTGTAAGACTTGAAATACATTTGTCAAAACAACATTCTATTGTTTTCTTTGGAAATCAATGCTTATCATCCGTTTTAAAAAAACCACGTCTCAATAAGACAATGCTGACAGGATGGTTCAATCAAAATAAGGAAGATGTTGAGGCAAATTAATTATATTACTCACAATTTCCAAACAAATATGTTTGGGATGCTGGACATAAAGAATGGATTTGGAGAACAAGAGGTTTTCCACTTGGACGTATAACATATATGCATTCTGCTGCTGGAGAACTATATTTTTTAAGGATGCTACTGAATCATGTTAAAGGAGCAACAAGCTTTGAAAATCTACGTTGTGTCTTTGGTGTTGTTTATCCTTCTCAACTCACCTACAAAGCATTGGGTCTACTTAGGGATGGCAAAGAATGGGTCAAGCTTTTTCAAAAGTCTGTTTTAATCGCTTCTTCCTCACAACTTAGGCAACTCTTTATGAGTGTCACTCTATTATGTGAGATTGCTACCCCTAATAAATTCATTTGATTAGTTGTATGCGTTCAATGCATGATGACAACAAGATACAATTGTCATATTTCTCTCCACATGATCTTTATTTCACTGATGATGACCTTAAGAATTATATTCTTTATGAACTCAAGTAACTTTTAAATGCCTAAGCAACATCCCTTAATGACGGTAATTTGCCCCTACCAAATGATCATTTGATAGCTAAAATTAAAAACAAGCTTCTAAAAGAATAGCTCAATTATGATGTTTCTGAGCTTCGAAGCAATCATTTGGCATTAGTTTCACAACTTAACCCATGCCAGAAGAAATTCTATGATTAGGTTATGGAATCAATTTCTAAAAATCAACAATCTCTTATTTTTGTCTATGGGCATGGCGGCAGAGGAAAATCTTTTTTGTGGCATTCAATTATTAATCATATTAGATCAAAAGGATTGATTGTTCTTGTTGTTGCATCATTAGGGATTGCATCTATTCTACTACCTGGTAGACGTACAACCCACTCAAGGTTTAAGATCCCTCTTGCTATAAATGAGAACTCAACATGTGAGATCAAGAAAAATACTAATCTTTCAAGATTGATTGAGATGATAATGCTTATTGTGTGGGACGAAGATCCAATGAATAATCCGTATTGTTTTGAAACATTGGATAGATCACTACGCGATATATTGGGACAAGCTCTAATTATGTTGTTGAAACAAAATATGAGATTGTGAGTTGATGACCTAGGTCTTGATGAAGTCAATGAAATGAGAGCTTTTTCTGAATGAATTCTTCAGATAGGTGATACGGAACTTTGTGATGTGCCTTTTTTTGATTACCTAGATGAATTTTTGGTGAAAATTCCAAATGGTTTGCAACTTGATGCTTCTAGTGACCCAATTGTAGCTATAGTTTCATCCATTTATCCAGACATTGAGTCGCGTACTCTTGAATCATCTTACTTTAGAGAAAGAGCTATTGTCACACCTAAGAACATCACTATTATTGAAATCAATAATTTCATACTCGATATTACTAATGGTCCTCAATGCATTTATTTAAGCATTGATTCTATCGACGCATCTTGCAGTGATGACAAAAATATAAACTTATTATATCCATTGGATTTTATAAACCAACTTGAGTTCAATGGTGTTCCTTCGCTCGTTCTTGCATTGAAATAGGGAGTTCCAATTATCTTACCTAGAAATATTAGCATGATGAAAGGCTTATGTAATGGGACACGACTTACATCATGCAACTTGTAGATTGAATTATTGAAGCTTAAATAATAACAAGCTTAAACATTGGTGACCAAGTTTTTATCCCATGAATTGTCTTCCCAATTAATGATGGCAAATGCCCATTCAGAATTGTCTTCCCAATCACTGAAATTTGTTGATGTATTCTTAAGGGAGCAAGTTTTCACACATGGTCAGCTATAAGTTGTACTATCAAGGGTTACATCCAAAAAATATTTAAAAACATTTCATGGGACCAGGAAGGGAAACAACTTGATCATGCTAAAAAAATTGCTTACAAAGATGTCCTCAATACATTACCAAAACATTTTTTCCTATTTAAAATGATTATTTTATCTTGCATTCTAGCTTTACTCTTTTATATGCATATTTTTAATTTTTTAAGCTATTTTTTATTTGTTAAAGATGCATGTGCATACCTTTTATATTACTCTCACCATCCACATGCAATTTATTTTTGGTTTGGTGATGCAGGTTGATGGTCGTTCCTTTGAAAAATATCAAGAAGTATCTTTTCTATTCATTGATACAAGCTGATTTTGCCGCATTTGGATGGAAATGAAAAATGGGCAAACAAGTAGTTTCAATTGTCTTTGGTTGACCAACATGTTCTTATACTTTACATAATGTTTTTTCTGTTATTTATGCAATTTTGTACTTAGATGTCCTATGTGGAGTTCTCGCATCTTATATAGTTTTGTCTTGGTAGCATCTATAGTTTATAGTTATATGATTGTGTGGGTGTGTGTGTTCGTTTCTTTTGTTGTGGTTTTGCAAGAGACTTCATACATCCTCTTCATTTCTTTTCAAGTTGAACTTGGATGAACTTGGATGAAATACACTACAATCCATATTTTGATGTTCTTCCTTTGTTTTCATGTTGTTGTGATAATTTTTTCACCAACAAAAATGTTATTAATTGGAAAGATAAGGGTGATTATCTTCATTGTCCATGTCGTAACCCAATTTTTGGGTTACTCCATAAAATAAAAAAATGACAAAAATAAAATAAAAGGGGTTTGGTGTTGTTAGAAAAATTGTGGTGAAAATGTTGAATATTTTCTGAGCGGAATCATATCTCTTTTGTGCCCAAAAATAAGAGAAAATATTATTATGTTTGAGGATTAATTTAGGGTCCAATTGAAGAATTTAATGAAGTGCAAGGACTTATTTATGCTTTAAATTGATCAAATGAATTTTATTACGGGCTTAATTGACAAAAAGTCAAATTCTTGAATTTAATTCGAGTTCAATTTAGAAGTTTGGAATTTTTGGGGACCCAATTGAATTTTTTTCAAGCTAATTGTGCAAAATTAGGGGTCAAATTGAAGACAATTGAGAATTTAATGCTCAATTGAGGGTCAATTGCATAAAACAAAAGGCAGGGACTATAATAAAAAAGACACCAATTTAAGGCTAACATTGAATTTCTGACTCGAATACAATTGCACAAAATTAAAAGTACAAAACTGATTGAGGGTGCAATTGCAGCAATTACAAATTGAAGGACAAAATTGTATATACACCTTTAACCATTTTCAAAGACAAGCCTCCCGACAGCCACTTGCACACCACCCACCTGCAGGCCACCACCCAGCCGAAATCAGGCAATCTTCTATAAATGGCAGTTGGGGATCACGTTACAGGAGGGGGGAAACGAGGCGTAAGAGAAAAACAGAGCGGGAAACTTGCAGAAGAGAAAACTGGAATCCCCACCCATTCAGGGTGGGGTGTCAGCCCACAGTGGCTTACAGCCCAACCCATAAATAAAAAAATAATAAAAATAAAAAAAAATATATTTTTGAAATATATATATATTTATTATTATTATTATTATTACAAAAATCAAAATACAAAATGTGTTTGCGTGCATACTGATCGAATTCCAAAACTTTTCTCATTCGTTTATTTTTCGTAAAAATTATGTTGCACATTTTAAAAAAAAAATATGGATATCGTAACCAGTTTATGATTATCCATTTGAATTTGGCTAAAATATCAAAAATAATTTAACAATTTGTTTTTTGTTTTAGCTTTCGCGATGTAAATTTACATTGTAAAGTATACCCGCAGATAAAAAAAAATTCTTACTATGGTGTAAAATTTCATTATATAATACATCCGTAGATTAAAAAAAGATTTTAACTACGATGTAAAATTACATTGTAAAGTACATCCGTAGATAAGAAAAAAGGATTTTCAGGAGCGGTGTAAAATTACATTGTAAAGTACACCCGCAGACAAAAAAAAAGGTTTTTGAAAATGCAGTGCAAAATTTTTAACTTAGAAAAAAACAATCAGTCAGCAATGCAACTTATCTTAGGTAGGGTGCATTGGGGGTGATGCGTCTTCCCCTTGCACAACAAGTCCCCTTACTCTAGACTCTCGCAGACCAATAGGTTCCTAGTGACCTTAATACTAGGTGGCGACTCCTTAGAATTATAGTCGTAATTGTTACGAATATAAAATATCCTTTTTTTCACCGCGCGCCGTATTCTCTTCGAATCCCGGGGTGAAGGCGGGCGCTAAGCGCCAAAAATCATCGTCGCGACAGTCCATTCATTATTTGATGAGCACTTTAGGATTTCAATCCCGTATTCATAGTTGTTATATTTTTTTGCTGTGATTTTTACATGGTAGGATGGAGCAATACAAAGATCATCCAAAGCGAGAGATGAAACATATTTGAATCTTAACATAACTGAGGGCTGTTATGTTGAGATTAAAGAGTTATACACCTATGAAAATCGATGTGTTAATATTGTGGTTAATCATGAGGCAATTATACACTTTAAGTGTGATACCAAAATAAAACATCTTGATTCTATTAAACATGATGTGCCACAATACCATTTTCACCTTATTGATTTTGCGCATGTTTTAAGGGATCAGGAATTCTTACAAGTATGACCAAAACAATTTATTTTAAATTATTAAAAATAAATACCTAATATATTATTCAATTAATCAAGCAATTATTTTAGATGTTCTAGGTAGGCTTAAAGCAATCCAACTGATTGAAAAGGGAGTTCATCATTTACAATATAAGGTTTTTCATCTGCCAAATTTACATTTCTAGATTATATTTTTCAATGTTTTATGTAAAAATTCAAAATTGAAACAAGGGGAAGAGTTGTGTGTTTATGGGGTGACATTGCTCAAGCTTTGATGATAATATCACTAATGCACAAGAATCTCTTGTTATTGTTGTTTTGTCATGGTTTTGAGTTATAGAATTTCTATGTTTATTGCATTGTCTTTGACACAATAGAATCATACATTTTTTTTCTTTATTTCACAAATACTATTTTTTTCTAAATGATGTTTTTTATTTCTTCAATTTGGTTGCTTGTGCTCAAGTGCAAGCAAATTTGACTAGGACTACTAATTCACTCTCATATTTCAATCCAAACATTCCGAAGTTTTGTTGTATAAGCAATTGTAAATCCTAATATTCTCAAAAAAATAGTGTTTGATTTTTACTTAAGCAATAAATATGTATTGCTAAATATATCAAACTCTATTAAAATCAGCTTATGGTTTGAAAGCCATCGTGTCATTGGATCAACAAATCAATGAAAACCAAAAGACAATTAAAGAGATCTTATGCAAGGACCCATATCAACACAAGGTTTTATTGCTAATGCTTATGCAACCTCTTTTAACATTAGTTTTCAACTTTCATGGTAACTTTTTATTTTGGTCAATGCAGAATATGTGTTTCACTTGCAAAGCATCCATTACTGATTATGATCTCTATAATGGATGGTGGTGCAAAACATGCCCAGAATATACTAAAATACTCTTTGACCCCTCAAAAACCTCGGATGCATCGAAGATGGGCACTAGACTCTACACCAATTCCATGGTGAAAAAGATTCCACACACAATCTATTGTTTCATATAGATTTTTTTCAAAAAAAAGTACAATCATATTTTACTCAATTATAAATAACTACCGATGTGTTAATGCAGGTTTAATGTGAACTGCATTGTGACTGATGGCAACGATGTTACGAACTTCTTGCTATCTGGAAAAACTGTGGAGAACTTTTTCAACACCTCAAGCAAATCATTTCATTTATGACAAAAATTACTAATCCTTATGTAGTACCACCACAAATGACTGAAGTATTGAATAAAATGAAAATCTTCCAGCTATGTTTTGGGGCCTATAAATCAGCTTTTAGTAGATGTGACATAAATGTCATAAATGTATTTGATGAAAGCACAAAACAATCATCGGTAACTCAGTTAGAACAATATGGAATAGAATCCTGGACCACTCCCATAACCATGGTTGTAGAAGACTCATCAATGGTTCAAGCATACACACTTGCTCCAATAACACCACCTAATAGCACCATGCCATCTCAAAGATCAAGAAAGCACTATTGTTGAAGACAATGACAAAGACAACTACCACCCAAAAGCTAAGAAGGCTTTGGCCTTTAACGATACCCATTTAGAAAATCTATCACTTTTATTTTATTGCAAATATAATTATTTATTCAAAATTAATGCTTGTAGTTAATGCAAAACACTTTCATGACATAGAATAAGTTCCTTGCATCACCTGCATTTTCATAGAATAAGCTTCCTTATAGAATGTTTTCTTTCCTCAATTTTGCAGTCATCCCATGCAGAAAGCAATCATTCTTGATGAAAAAGATGAGCCATCTACTAAAACCATCCCCCCCCATCAAAGGTTGCTTTGCACACCAATCATTTCCAATACTTCTCTTCTACTTATATTTTATTGAAAACCATTCCCCCCCATCATTTTTCTTTTGCATTTCTGCTTTTTCTATCTACAATATAATAAAAAAAAATTATCATCTTTTATCAAGGCTGAGATTTTTTTAGTTCTTTTAGAAGTTGCAAAAATAAGAATTAGAAATTTGATTTAAGATGATGCTTTGATGAAAATTACCATGATTCTAAAGGATTCTGTCCTTACCGTAAAAAAAATACCACCTCACTTTTTATTTTTTGTCTTGCTCTTTGATTTTGTAGTTGGAATTCATTCCGCCACTTCAAGAATCCTTCCGCAGCTCAACAGAAATAATCAAAACAGGGATGAGAGATCTTCATGTCGGCACTCTAGAATATCAGGAGGAAGAAACAGATTTCCCGCAGCTGTCCATCCACAACATTGATGCCCCCTCTGCGAAGACCTTCATGTGAAAATTAGTCGAAGGAGAAGGGTTCCGGAACCGGAAGATGGAGCCTGCTCATGTTGTTTTCAAAAAGTAATTGTCTTTGTTTGGTCATGAACATGTGTTTTTATTTAGATAATAGGAGTAATGTAGCTCATGATGCTTGCGATATTTTGCCTTGTTGAATGAGCACGCTTTTATATGAGATCATGCATTTTTATCTATGGCATACTTGTGTTGCAAATAATTGCTCTTACACAAATGCACATTACACTTTCAGGAGTTTTGAAAATCTCAACCATTCACAAAACTATTGCACTAAGAATAATTTGCCAAATTTCAATAATGTCACTACACTTGATGATGAGGAGTGGGCGTAAGAAGATTTAGAGGAATTTAATAGGTTGATGGAAAATTCGAAAAGACTTGGAAGCCTTTTAGCGAGGAGCTTGAGACCATTAACCTAGGAACTCAGCAGAGAGAAAAGATCGGCACCCTCATAACAACTAAGGAAAGAGAAAAGTTGATTTCTCTTTTGCGTGAGTATACAGATGTTTCGCTTGGACTTATGCAGAAATGCCCGGTTTAGATACCGATATTGTGGTACACAAAATCCCTTTAATAGAAGGAAGTATACCGGTCAAGCAAAAAACAAGGAGAATGCGCCGATATGCTCTTGAAGGTGAAGGCAGAGATACAAAACAATGGGATACAGGGTTTCTCGATGTCGTTCACTATCCTTAGTGGATAGCCAATACTGTTGTAGTCCCAAAAAAGGATGGAAAGATCCGAGTGTGCGTGGACTATAGAGACTTGAACAAAGCAAGCCCAAAATATGATTTTCCTTTGTCCCACATAGATGTTTTGGTGGATAATGCTGCTAAGAATGCTACCTATTCGTTCATGGATGGTTTTTCTGCTTACAACCAAATCAGGATGGCAGAAAAGGACAAAGAAAAAACCACCTTTGTCACACTTTGGGGCACTTTCTGTTATAAGGTGATGCCATTTGGTTTAAAGAATGTCGGGGCAACGTATCAATGAGTGATGGTCGCTTTATTCCATGACATGATGCATCGGGAAGTTGAGGTCTATGTAGATGACATACTAGCTAAATCTAAAATCGAAGAGGACCATGTGCAGATATTGAGGAGGCTATTTGAGAGATTGCGGAAATACCAGTTAAAACTGAACCCGGCCAAATGCTCATTTCGAGTAAAAACAGGAAAACTACTGGGCTTTATTGTAAGCAACCGAGGAATAGAAATTGATCCAGATAAAGCCAAAGTCATCCAAGAAATGTCAGCACCTAAGACGGAAAAGGAAGTGGGGAGTTTTCTCGGACGCTTGAATTACATAGCGCGTTTCATATCCTAGTTAACCGTAACATGCGAACCAATTTTTCGTTTACTTAGGAAGAAAAATCCTGGAGTATGGGATGATGATTGTCAAGAAGCTTTCAATAAGATAAATGTGTATTTACAAAATCCTCCATTGTTAGTACCCCAGCATCGTGGAAACCATTGATCTTAAACTTAATAGATCACGTAAATGACCATGGGTCGTGTGTTGGGACAACATGATTAATCTGGAAGAAAGGAGCAGGCTATATCTGACTTGAGGAAAAAGTTCCATCAGTACGAGTCCAGATACACCGTGATTGAGCAGTTATGTTGTGCTTTGGTATGGAGCACGAAAAGGCTCAGGCAATATATGTTGTATTACACAACGTGGCTAATTTCCAAGCTAGATCCGCTTAAGTATATCTGTGAGAAGCCATATCTATCAAGTAGGATAGCGAGGTGGCAAGTGTTGTTAGTAGAGTACGACATCATTTTTATGACAAAGAAAGCTGTAAAGGGCAGTGTAATCGCTGACCATCTTGCAGATCACGCCGTGGAAGATTATGAGCCTCTAGATTTTGACCTTCCTGATGAGGACATCTTGGTAGTCAGGGATGACAGCGAGGCACGTGAATGGTGGACACTTTATTTCGATGGGGCAGTAAACGTATCAGGAAGTGGGGTTGGAGTAGTCATAATTTCCCCAGATGGGAAACAATATCTTTTTTCAACAAGGTTACAATTCGAATGCACCGATAACACGGCGAAATATGAAGCTTGCATCATTGGTCTAGAGGCTGCTTTAGAACTTAGAATTAAGAAACTTGAGGTTTTTGGGGATTCCATGTTGATCATTTGCCAAGTAAAAGGAGAATGACAAACTAAGGATGAAAAGTTGAAACTTTACCAAAACTATCTTATAAAATTGGCTAGTGAGTTTGAAGAGGTCAAATTCACTCATATGAGTAGGGAGAAGAATCAGTTCGCCGATGCTCTAGCAACTTTGGCTTCAATGGCACAAATTGTTGCCAAAGAAAAGATCCACCCAGTCGACATTAAGGTTTGAAATCGTCAAGCCCATTGTTGCACGCTCGAAGAGTCGCTGGATGGAAAGCCATGGTATAATGATATCAAGAAATTCATCCAATAACGGGAATACCCCATTGAGGCCTCTAAAACAGATAAAGAGACTTTAAGAAGGATGGCCACAAATTTTTATTTGGATGGTGAAATCCTATACAGAAGATCATTTTATGGCACCTTACTCAGATGTTTAGATGAGAAAGAAATCGAGCAGGCTTTGGAAGAAGTTCATGAGGGAGTTTGCGCTACCCATGCCAATGGCCATACGATGGCAAAACAAATGCAAAGATCTGGATATTTTTGGTTGACCATGGAAAGGGACTGTGTGGCATATGTTAGGAAATGTCATAAATGTCAAATTTATAGTGATAAGATAAATGCACCTCCAAAGCCTTTATTCAACATGACTTCACCATGGTCATTCAACATGTGGGGATTAGATGTCATAGGGCCAATTAACCCGAAGGCCAAGAATCGGACATAGGTTCATTCTGGTGGCAATTGATTACTTTACTAAATGGGTAGAAGCCAATTCGTATGCCCATGTGACGCAAAAGGTTGTTAAGAAGTTTATCGAAAGGGACTTGATCTCATTGCTATGGTCTACCCGCGAGATTGGTAACTAATAATGCTCGGAATTTCAATGGAAAGTTGATGGTCGAACTTTGCACTAAGTGGAAGATTAAACATCACAATTCTTCTCCTTGTAGACCAAAAATGAATGGGGCAATTGAAGCGGCTAGAACCTTAAGAAAAATCATCAAGAAGATGGTTGTCACTTACAGAGATTGGCACGAAATGCTCCCATATGCTTTGCACGCATATCGCACTACCGTTAGAACCTCCACAGGAGCAAACCCGTATGTTTTGGTATATGGAAAGGAAGCAGTCACGCCTTTAGAAGTAGAGATTCCATCACTAAGGATCTTGAAAGATGTAGAGTTAGAAGAATCAGAATGGGCAAAGTTGAGATTTGAGAAATTAAACTTAGTCGATGAAAAGAGACTAGCAGCTATTTGCCATCACCAATTATATCAAGGCAGGATAGCAAAAGCTTACAACAAAAGGTCCAGTCCAAGGGTGTTTAAAGAAGGAGATCTGGTAATAAAGAAGATATCATTAGGAGAAGACCAAGGTAAATGGACGCTTTTTCGGGAGGATTCTTAATCTTGACTAGCATGGATGGGGAAGATCTTTCTAGGCCTGTAAACTCTGATATTGTGAAGAAATATTATGCCTATTGTATTACTCACAATACAATGTAATTGAAATTTGGCTATGAATTCTTGGTGTATCCTCTCTTTCCTATCCTTGCATGAGCCCATGATTTCATAAAGATTTTTGGCAAATCAAAGTCTAGTATAAAAATGAATGTCAATTTGATGTTTGTTTAACAAATGTAATCTGGGAATTCAAAGGATTTCATTGAAAGGTGATCTCATATCGCAAAAAAAACCAAGCAAATACTAGGGGGCATGACAACATAGAAAGCCCAAACAAAATACTTGGGGGGCATGTCAAGTCAGCACAACATTAGTGCCAAATACCAATGAAAAAACCCAAACAAATACCGGGGGGCACATCAAGGTCAAAGCCAACACTGGGGAGCATGCTAGGTCACTATGCAAATCAATCATGAGGGATAAATGAAGTTCTAAGAGTAAGCATTAAGTGATCCTTAGTAAAAAAAAGCCCTTTCTGACCAACTACAAGTTATCCAAATTGATAAGCAATGCTTTTCCATTTGAAACAATCCTCACAAATGTTTTACAATACCGATCGAAGCATTCTCGACATGCAAAACTTGCAAATATCATTTCACATTCTTGTCAAAGAAAACATAATACCTGGCAATGAGATCACTTGAATTCTTTCAAGAACAAGCTTGTCAAACAAACATCAAAATGGTTTTGCGTTTGGAATGACTTTGAAATTCCAAAAGTTTTACATAAAATATTTTTTTGCTAATAACCATCCCTTTCCTGCAAATACTCAAAGCCTAAAACACTGGTATGACATGATCTGACTGGGGCAATCAAGATGGTTTTTGTGCTTGGAATGATTTTGAAACTACAAAAATCCACATGAAAACACAATCTCTGCAAGTAACCAACTCCTTTTTGTAAGCACTTGAATTTCTGAAACAACTTTGGGGCATGACCAAACTAGGGGGCAATCTAAATGCAATTGAAGTTGGCTCCATCTTTCCTTTTCAAAGAATCTGGATCAAACTCAGGGGGCATGTTGATATGTAAATCTATCATCTTAAGTGGCCAAAATCACAAGTTGCTGCTTGAGTAAACAGAAGCGTAGAAGTCACAATCTGGAGATCGAATCCCGAAAAAGAAGACTATGAAGAAAAAGGGGACCTATATCTCTCAGGTAAGTATACATGCATCATCATGCATTACATCCCCATGAAGAATATAATAAATGTTATGGAGGGATCGTAATTTACGAATCCTCATTCATCATTTTGTGCATGTTTTCAAGCTCTCATCTCTTGCATTTCTTAGAATTCACTTTTCATCTTTATATATTTTTGATTTTGGGTGGCATCATGCATTGCACCTACGATTCCTCTAAAATATTTTGGAGGGATCGTATTTTACAAACCTTCATTCATTTTGTGCACGCCTCCGAGCTCTTACCCCTTTCACTTCCTCAAGCACGCTTTTGGCTTTATCTCTTTTCTAATTGGAGTGCCCTCATGCATGGCATCTTCCCGCTCATAATCCAAGAAATGTTTTAGAGGAATTGTAATTTAGAAACCTCCACTCAGCATTTTGTGTGCGCCTTCGTGCCCTCACCATTTTCTCTGCCCCGGGAGCGCTTACGAGCCTTTCATTTACCATAGATAGAGCGTTTTCAATCATCAATTAAAATAGTGCTTTTCGTTGCTACCCAAATTTTGACCAATTTATTTTTTACGCTTCGAAGAAAAAGAAAAAATAGAAAAAAAACAAAAAATCCAAAAATATCTTGTTACAGGGAAAATTGGACAAATTGAGAGTTTAATAGTCAAAACATGCAAATTGTAAATCAAAGGACTAAATTGAAAAGGATGTGCAAGCCAAAGACCGTGTTTGGAATTTTTGCATATGAAAAGTCTATAAATAGAGGTTTTAATCAACATAAAGAGGGAAACAAAATTACACACATCCAGAAAACCCTAAAACCCCCAAACCCGAATTACTTTCTCCATTTTTTGGGGCTGCAGCCGCCACCCCCATCTTGGCAGCTGCAGCCCCCCCCTCCATTTTTCACCTTTTCCTTTCCCCTTTGCCCCCAGACCAAACTCTCCTTCTCTCCGACGACCTTCCCCCATGCTTTCGTTCCCATCAGCTCCCATCCATTCCCTCATTTCCACTCTCTCGACTGCCTTTCCTCTTCCTCCTCGATCGGCCACCACGCCCGAGCGAGCCTCCCTTTTGATCCCGTGTCAGCCATTATAGCCACACTCTCCTTTGTTTCCTTCCCTCCGTTCAGCCCTTACTTTCTTTTATTTATTTATTTTTCGTTTTCCTTTCCACTTCCAGCCCACCTCTTCTCTCTCAGTCGAGCCTCTCTCCCTCACTTCACTGTTCCCTTCTCCCAACAGAACCAGTCAGCCCCCCAAATCCTCCTTCTCCTGTCCACTTTCAAAATCCCTTCTCTTTATCCATCTTCCTTACCCACCAGCCGCCCGAGCCGGCCCTCACTTCCTTCTCTGAACAGTCCCGTCCTCCCTCTCCTCCAACAACTTCCCCCATCGTCTCTGCCTCTCCTCTGCACCTCAGCCGCAAGCCCTCCTTCTCCTTTCTCCGACCAGACCTCCATTTTCCTCTCCTCCTTGCCGTTAGCCACTTGCCGAGCATACCCATTTTCTTCCTCCTCTCCTTCTTCAGCCAACAACCCCATCTCTCTCCTCTCCTTAGCCTCCTTGTCAAACCCAACGACCACCACATAGCATCTCCCCAACCGTGAGCAGCCGATCTACCATCTGAACGAAGGAGAGCTAATCGGAGGAATAGACCCGAGATTTGACAGACCCAAGAACAAATTAATTTGGTACTTTTTGTGTTTGCGTTGGCTTTTTTTTCTTTTTTGTTTTGTCATTTTTTTTCGGTCGATGTGAAGCCACCTCCAGAGAAGAAGAAGAAAGAGGCAGATCCGCGATTTGCAGGATTTTTTATTTTTTGTGCTTGTGTTATGTTTGTTGTTCGTTGTTGTTTTGTAGGTTGCCGTGGAGGCCGCACCAATGAGAAAAGAAAGGGAGGAGCCGATCTATTGCCTCCCCTCTACCATCATCGTTCACCGGGCGTGGTTCCACGCGCCGCCAGATGACGATGCGGCGTGGTTCAACGTGCCACCAGTCTTCCAGCCAGCGTCGTTGCTCTGAATTGCCCTCAAGCCTATTTATGTAATTTTCCTTTTATGTTTATGTGTGTATTTGAGTTTATTGTATTTCAATTATTATTTGTAAAATGTAAAGAAAAAAGAGTGTGTGTGTGGGTTGTATTTTACTTTCAAAGGGTGATGAAAAAGAAATAGAAAAGACATTATGTGGGTGGGTGTTATGCTTTTATTTTATTCAATTTAATGTTTTTTGTTAGGAAAAAGAATATAAAGTGAAAACAAAAATGTTTTTATTTGCAATGGCCAAAGTATTTCCGAAATTCACTCTAGATTTAATAACAAGTTTATTAAATTCTAAGAAATTGGCCTAATATTAAAAATCGTGAAATTAATTCAGGGGATTAATGATTAGTTTTAGGTAGTAATTGTCGGATTTACGCCTAGACTAATATTTACATATTCGGAATAACCACCAAAATTGTCAGGATTATTCTGAGCGGTGGTCGATTTCTTTTATGGATCGGTCAACCGTGAAATTAATTCATGAGGATCAATGCTTAATTTCAGGTGGTGAATGAAGAAACTACAAGTAAGTTAGCATTTGCATATCTAGAAGTAATCAATACATTGTGTGTGTGTATGTGTTTTATTGATTCAATTTTATGTTTGTTTTGTTAAAGAAAAGAGAATAAAAATAAAAATAAAATAAAAAATGTGTTTTCTTTGTAAAGATTCGAAACCAATATTTCAAAAGTATAAAAATCTTTTTTGGAATATATTATTCACTCGCTAATATTCTGATAAATAAATCTTAAAGGTTTATACCCAAAATATTCGGGGAAATAGTATGCTATTATTCACTGTTCGGTATTTGGATAAATAAATCTTATCCAAAATATTTGGCGGGAATAGTATGCTATTATTTACTTTTCGGTATTTGTATAAATAAATTCTAAGGGGTTTATCCAAAATATTCGGCGGGAATGATAATAATCAATAAAATTCACAAGTTTTTTCAAAGAGGTGATCGATGTCTTTTTTTATCGTAATACTTTTGTGAATAAATACGACTTATTGAAGCATTTTAAATCACATCGAAATAGACAATGCAACTTACCTCAGGTAAGGCATATTAGGGGTGCTAATACCTTCCCTATACGCAACCAGTCCCTTACCCTTGAATTTGTGAGCAGACCAGTACAAATCAGGTGTTCCTAGGGACCCTCAACAGCCAGGTGGCGACTCCTCAACTCCACTACGAGAGCCAGGATCCCTCCCGGGACGCCGCGCGGGAACGTGCGACACTCTTTCCAGCCTTATTCTCCTATTCTTCATGTTTAAGTGTGTTTGCCAACCCTTAACCTGAGGTTAAAATAGTGTATTTTCCAACCCTATTTTTTTTCTTCTCGTGTATGTTGTCAGACCATCAATTTAAATAGTGCGCTTTCCAGCCCTATTTTCCATCTTCGAGTGCTTTTTGCAACCCTTGATCATCAATTAAAATAGTGCGCTTTCCAAACTTATTCTCTTATTCTCCATGTTTAAGTGCGTTTTCCAACCCTTAACCCTTGGTTAAAATAGTGTGTTTTTCCAACCCTATTTTTCTTCCTTCTCGTGTACGTTGTCAGACCATCGATTTAAATAGTGCGGTTCCTAGCCCTACTTTCTCTTCATCTTTGAGTGCGTTTTCTAACTCTCAAACATCAACTAGATAGCGAGCTTTCCAGCCCTATGTTCCATCCCATAACATCTTCACCTTTCAGATCTGGGCATGTCACCCATTACAACGAGACCCTCTTCACTATTCTTTCACCTGGGTAGGTCACCCATTACTATGAGACCATCTTCCTGTATCATTCATAAACATCACCATCTTCCATCTTTTTTTAATGTCCTTCTTAGGCCGAATTCTTTGGTAGTGCGCTTTTTAGCTTTATCTTACCATTCCTTTCCGAGTGCGCTTTATAGCCCTCATTCTCTTTTTTGGATGGATCAACTTTCCTTGGTTTGATACATCCACCTTTCTTTTTCTTTACAACGCTTTTTATCTAAACTCTTTCCAAAACTTTTGTCGTAAGCATTGTAAAGAGGGGGGCAACTGTCATCACCCAATTTTTGGGTGACTCCCCAGACTATACCAAAAAAATAACAAAAATAAAATAAAAGAGGTCGGGGTTGTTAGAAAAATCAATGTGCAAATTTTGGTTGTTTTTGAGAGTCTAATTGTATCTCTTTTGTCCCCAAAAGAGAGGAAAATATAAATTTAAGAAAAATAATTTATCGGATAAATCTGTATAAAATTAAGTCGAGGGATATAATTATATTTTTCTAGGTCAAGTTGATTTAATCGTCAGCCAATTTTTAAAATATAATTATGTTGGGAATTAATTGAGGGTCCAATTAAAAGATTTAATTAAGTTCAAGGACTTAATTATACTTTAAGTTGGTCAAATTAATTTTATTAAGGGCTTAATCATTGAAAAATCAAGTACTTGAATTTAATTTGGGTTCAATTGAGAAGTTGAGAATTTTCAGGGGCTAAATTGAATTTTTTCGAGGCAATTATGCAAATCAGGGGTCCAATTGGAAACAATTGAGAGTTTAATGGTCAATCGTGGGTCAAGTAGCATAAATTGGAAATCAAGGACCAAATTAAAATGGGAGCAAAATTTAAGGATAACTTTGAATTTTTTTTCACGGGGACATAATTGCACAAATTATAAATTTAAGTTCAATTGAGGATGCAATTAAAGGAGTTATAAGTTGAGGGACCAAATTGCATTTTTACATCCCAAAAGTAACAAACCACCAGCTACCCACAAGCCACCCCTTTGCCGGCCATTATTCCCCCACCACCTGCATAAAATCCTGGAGTCGAAAGCAGGTTACCAACGGTAACCTGCTTTGGCTATATAAACCCGACGAACGATGAGGAGAGGGGAGGAAGAAGGAGATGAACAGGAGACTGGAAAAAAGGAAAGATTTCACGTGAAAATTCAACTTTTTTTTTTTGCTTCTGTTTCTTTCATTTTTCTTTGGCTTTCGTTTTTCATTTCTCTTCTATATTCATCTGTTTTGCTTCCCTCTCTCCCTCTCTCGGTCGTCGTCTCTCTCTCTCAAGAAAACAGCCATCGTCGTCGTCTCTCTCTCTTCCAACAGTCGTTGTTCCAACCACCCAAAGCCTCCATATCCACCACCATAAGCTTCCCCACCATCCCAGCAACCCATGCATCTTCACCGTTGAAAGAAAGGTGACAGTCCCGGCGACGCAGCACGCACAGCCCGCCACTTCTGAAGCCATTTCCGGCCACCTCAGGCAACCATTTTGGACGCCACAACGACCACAAGAACCACCTCGACGCCCTCTACACGAAGGTATAAACAGAATAGCCATTCGTTGTACTTGAAAAATCCCTCAGTTACTGTTCATTTTCACTCGTCCCGGTTACTGTTGTGCACAGTAACCGGGTCGAGTTTCGGGTCGGGCTTTTGCCGACCGAGCAACAGGTCGAGCCTACTGACTCGTCTGGCTGAAGCCTAGCTCAAGACTAACTAATTGGGATGGGCAGCAAGCCCAAGCCGCGACGCCCATCCCTCACGTCGGGTCGAAGCTCTGTCCAGTTTCTCCTGGGCTTTCAGCCCATATCTTGCCTCCTTTAGGTGACAATCTGCATCGAGATGGATCGGGCTTTCACCTAGATATCGGATGGGCTTTCAATCCATCTCACCGAAAATAAAAATAAAATATAAATATAAACTATATAAAAATATATATATATATATATATATTTTCTTACTTTTGAAAAATGTATATATATATATTTATTTTTACAAAAAAAAGAAATTTCAAAAATATAAAAATGTATTTGTTTTTTTGCATACGCCAAATTCCATGACTTTTCCATATGTACTTTTTTCGTAAAAATTTATGTTGCATCTTTCTCATATTTTGAAACGAAAATTGGATATCGTAACCGGTTTATGATTATCCGTTGGAACTTGGCCAAAATATCAAAAATAATTTTAAATATTTATGTTTTATCTATTAGGGTGTAAATTTACATTGTACAGTACATCCATGGATAAAAAGTATATAATTTTAAATATTTTTGTTTTATCTATTAGGGTGTAAATTTACATTGTAAAGTACATCCATGGATAAAAAAATAATATAATTTTTAATATTTTTGTTTTTATCTATTAGGGTGTAAATTTACATTGTAAAGTACATCCATGAAAAACATATATAATTTTAAATATTTTTGTTTTATCTATTAGGTGTAAATTTACACTATAAAGTACATCCGTAGATATAAGAAAAGTTTTTTACTATGGTGTAAATTTACATTGTAAAATACAACCACAAACAAAAAAAAGTAGTTTTCGAAATGCAAATGCAAAAATTTTCACATAAAACACATCAAACAACAATGCAGATGTATCTTAGGTAGGGTGCACTCGGAGTGATGCGTCTTCCCCTTTGCACAACAAGTGCCCTTGCCTAGACTCGCAGGCCAATAGGTTCCTAGTAACCAATAGGTTCCTAGTAACCTTAATACTAGGTGATGACTACCAATAATTATAGTTGTAATTTCTGTGACTATAAAAATACCCCCACATTTCACCATGCGTCGTTGTCCCCCCGAATTAAGGGGTGAACGTGGTGCGCGTCCCAAAAATCGTTGTCGCGACACTCACAATGCTTTGGATTGTTAAGAAGTTGCAGATTCTGTTTTTTGGAAGTAGCGTTTTGTCAGAATAAAAAATAAAATGATAATTTTATGCATCAACCTTCTTAAAATAATATGAAAAGATATAACATGCATTTCTAGATTTCACTTTTCACTCCTGTGATTTTCCTTCTTTTTTTTTTGCTTTGTCTGGTATTAAAACTCAGGGTAATGATGGTGAAGATGTGATCACCAAGTGCTCCGGTGACGGTCGCCACGACAAGCGGTGGTTGAGAGACCCTCGGACACGGTCGTGCGCGTGCTTGTCGCCCCGGGACCTCCCGGACCCCCGAGCATTGGCTTTCAAGGATGCTCTCGTTGCGACCCCAGGTCAGGCGGGACTACCCATATCAATAAGCGGAGGAAAAGAAACTTACAAGGATTTCCCTAGTAACGGCGAGCAAACTGGGAAATGCTCAGCTTGAGAATCAAGCGCCCGCGGCGTTCGAATTGTAGTTTGGAGAAGCGTCTCAGCGGAATAGAGTTCGAATGATTGATTTAAAACGTAAATGCTCACCTCACTTCCCCAAACAAAGTGTGAAAATTCGAAAGGGATGCAGTGATAACTGTATCTTACGTCCGTGTTTTGCAGTGGATTCAGAGCCGTGAAGCTCAAGGCCATGCTACTGTTTTCGTTGCCAAGTTTTTTGGCCGTGCTGGTCTTATGTCCTTCATTTCTGCTGTCCCTGAAAAAACTTTTATTCCCTTGTTTAGAAATATATTTATCCCATTAAAGGCCTCTAGTCATTTTCTGGTCTCAATTATCCAAAGAACTTAAACACAATTGAAAATGTAGCAAACCCCATCAAATATTAGATGCGCACACACCATGGTAAGGGTTTTAGCATACACTTTCATACTTTTTTCTTTATTTAATTCCTTATATAGTAATAATAAGTGCAGTTATATCTTAGCACAGTGCCACAGTCTGAATTGAAGTGGCAATGTGATGACAAAAATTATCAAGCCTGCTGACTCATTTGAGCACATAATTGTAGGGGCGTGTACAGTGACCTTCCAGAAAAGTTATTGGACAATTGATATTAGTAATATACATTCTCGACTGCTTTTTCTTCCTCGATTATTATACTCAAGATAGCATTTTGTCTTATTTTAAATCAAGAGCTAATATCTTAAGTTTTGCCCGAGTATCAATTTAATTCAATATCTGATGGAACAAATAGACCCGCCTCCCTAAACCTAAATAAAAACGTGAATCCTCAACTCACTTCCCCTAATGTTACAATGCACAAGCACACTAATAAGGTTACCCATGGTGCCTGATGGAACAAATAGACCCGCCTCCTTGCCCGTGATTTTCTCCATTTCAGTCTCTAACCGCAATGCACTCGGGTCGTAGCCCAAGACATCATCATCAACCTTAGCATTTGCCATAGCAGCTCTCATTGCTTCAGTTGGTTTGGTGACAGTGTCTGACCGGAGATCCACCATTTTAGTCACCATTCTTGCATAGAAGTACAATGTTACATAAGAAATATATCAGTCTATGCTACGAAATTCATATCTTCACATGCATCTATAAAAATGTGAATTCATAACTTCAAATGAATAATTCCAAACAGATTAATTCTTACAGTGTCGATTTTCTGCAACCATTGTGGTTGATCCACGAAAATATCCTTGTAATCGTTAACAAAGTTCGAAAATATAGAACAATGCTTGAAATTATATATGGGTTTTAACCCCCTCGTAACGAAAAATAAGGCAACCTCAAAACTCACAAGTCATGAAAATTTCTACCCCAGCAGTCATTTAAACAAGCAACAATATAGAACTTTATTTAATTCAGAACCAAAGTTAAAAGATCTGATCAGAAACCAAATTCAACGAAACTTGATCCTTGATAATTTAATATGGTCATCCCATAAGACCATTTATGTTTTTATGAATGATAATTCCCTGGCCAAAGAATCCGGGAAAAAATCTTGATATTTTTCTAAGACCCTTGATTAATGAATTGAATAAGTTATGGTCTGTAGGTGTTGAAACTTATGATCTATGTTGGAAGATAAGTTGTTGAGCTGGATTAATGGATGCATAAGAGTTGATGCTGAGCTGGAATTGCAAAAAAATGAAGATGCTTGATAGTTAAAGAGGAAGAAGAAGAAGCATTTGATGGATGATGTAAAGCATGTAATAGTTAGTTAGATTTCTGTTATTGTACAACTAACTAATGAGCATGCATAAAGTGTGTGTTTGACTATTGTAAGCATGCATAATTCACATGCTCTGCCTCTGCATATATAAGAGGCATAAAGTCAAACAAGTTGTATGCAAAAAAAAATCAATACGAATTACCTTTTCTGCAGATTCCTCTCTTCTCCAATTCTCTGAAAAATATCTTCTTCTTCTTCTCAAATTCAACAAACACAAACCTGCAAACAATAACAACAAACACAAATCAAGAAATTCAACATGATATCAGAGTCACTAATCTAATTCTAGTAGGGGCATAATCTGTGAACAATTTGTTCAAGCAACAAAGCAGCAAAATCAAAGTAGTTCAGAATCAAAATCATGGTTGGATCATCAAATTCTGGAGGAGAAGAACTCCATGGTTCAATGGTGCAAACTATGACTTTTGGTCAAGTAAAATGGAGAAAATCCTCATAGCATTTGATCTATGAGATGTAGTTGAGTTTGGCATGGAATCAAACTCTGTTATGACAGATGAATCAAAGAAAGGAGATGAATCTGAATCTAAGGAGGCTTCTAATTCCAAAGGAAAAAGGTTAGTGAGGCTGTTGTATCCAAAGAGAACGGAATAAAAAATGCTAAGGCATTGAGCCTCATCCAAGGAGCAATATCTGATTTGTTGTTTCCGAGAATCAAAAATGAAAAATCAGCACAAGGAGCATGGAATGTTTTGAAGAGAGAGTATAGAGGAGATAAGAAAGTAAGGGATGTGAAATTACAAGCTGTGAGGGCAGAATTTGAATACATGAGAATGATAAAAGGAGAAGGTTAGAACATTACCTTTCTAAGTTTTTCAAACAATAAACAAACTAAAATCACTAGGAGCTTGAATAGAAGATACCAATCCATTGTTTCAATCATTGAAGAAACTAGGGATCTTGAGGTGTTGAAGGTTGAAGAGGTTATAGCCTCTGTCAAAGTGTTTGACAAGAGAGAAAACCTAGATGATGAACAAGATGGAATTACGAGAGCTGAACAAGCATTCGATGAGTCTCCAAATTGGCCACAATCAAGGTGTTGCAAACAGAGTTCATGAAGGGAAGATCACCTAGTTTCTCAAGGTGGCGGGGATATGAGCAAAGACACACAAGCTGGTCTCAAGCAAGAAATGTGAGTAATCAGTACAATTCCAATCAAAATTGCAACTGGAATAACAGAATTGAAGGCAGCAGCAGTGGTTACAATTCACATCATAAAAGTGGAGGTAATCAAGCAAACACAAAGCCTCAATGTTCGGTATGTCAAAAATTCCACTTTGGCATATGCAAGTATAAAGGTCAGTCTAAATATGGAAGATGCAATCAATTTGGACATAACACAAATGATTGCAAAGATTACAAGCAACTAGCAAATTGTGAATAGGAGGAGGAAGAAGTGTCCATTGCAAATTTATTTTATGCTTGTCATACAACAAGTATAAAGAACAAGGATGAATGGTTTGTGGATAGTGTGTGCAGCAATCACATGACATCAAGGGAGGCCAAATTGATTAATGTTGATAAAACAGTAGCTTGCAAGGTTAAAACAGGCTCGGGAGAGCTTGTGCAAGCAACTAGAAAAGGGACGCTAGTTGTAAACACTCACCAAGTGGAATCTAATTCTACATATATTTCATTTGCAAGTAATGAATAAACAAATGAAGATCATGCAGAACAACAAATTGAAGTCATGCATGATGGTGTAGTAGAAGAACAAACATTTGAAGGAACCTCAAATATCAGGACTGACTTAAGCAAAGAGGCAATCAAGTCCATTTCAGAAGTTCATGTTGAATCAGAAGATACTGAAATCAAAGTAAAGCATCCAGAGGTAACAACAACTGAGATGGCTGCAAAGGAAAATCAAAGTGAGACAATGATTGACACAACTAAAATCATACACAATAAACTCAAAAGTGAAGAGGTAACCAAGAGTGAAAACCAACAGATCATGGAGGAAAGGGAAGGTGCCAAAAATGGTGACCCAGTAACCCTCGGTGAAGAAACAATTAAAGAGTGTCAAGTGCAGATTGAGAACAAAATGGCTGAAGCAAAGCAACTGGGAGAACAGAATCATGGATTAGAAGCCCGATTTTTGGAACTTAAGATGATGTCAAGAGAGAGAGGAGATGAACCTTCTGCTCTCACAAAGAAACTTGAGGAAAATCAGAACGAATCATTTAGAACAGAGATTCTGACACAGTAGGTTAATACTATGATAGCAGACTTGGAATCTATACGTGCCCAGAAAGAAGAATTGGTGAATCGACCAGTAGACAAACCAGTCATTGGGGTCAAATGGGTGTCGAATACAAAATTGAACCTAGATTACGGTTGAATCTTGGGGTTAAACCAGTCAGCAACTTAGGAGAGGCTGTTGGAATGTAAGTTGCTGAGCTGGATTAATGGATGAAGAAGACTTGATTCTGAGCTAGAATTGCAGAAAAATGAAGGTGCTTGACAGTTAAAGATGAAGAAGCAGCATTTGATGGATGATGTAAAGCATGTAATAGTTAGTTAGATTTCTGTTATTGTATAACTAACTAATGAGCATGCATAAAGTGTGTTTGACTATTGTAAGCATGCATAATTCACATGCTCTGCCTCTGCATATATAAGAGGCATAAAGTCAAACAAGTAGTTGGCAATAAATCAATACGAATTACCTTCTTCTGCAGAATCCTCTCTTCTCCAATTCTCTGAAAAATATCTTCTTCTTCTTCTCAAATTCAATAAACACAAACCTGCAAACAATAACAACAAACACAAATCAAGAAAATCAACATGGTATACCATAAAGAAAATTTTCAATTAAAAGCAGCTTTGATGTGGACCATAAGTGATTTTCCAGCATATGGTATGTTGTCGGGCTGGAGTACACATGGCAAATTATCATGTCCTTATTATATGGAACACAACAAGGCATTTCGATTAAAACATGGTGGGAAAACTTTATTTTTCGACTGTCACCGACGATTCCTACCCATGAATCACCCTTACAGCTTATCAATCGGATAAATTTATAGAATAAGTAATTGAAGAGCTCCTTCCTTTTCCTCGTCGATCTTGCACGTGTAATATTTGTATCACACAAGTTTGCTTCCGTGTAACAAACTGGTTGTCTGTTCAAATTTTGCAGAACATAGGCAGGATCAAAGAGGAGATTCTACAAGAGGATGGAATATCTTTGGAATCATATCTTGCATGTATGACAATTCAATGAATTCTCCATCTTAAGTGTCAAGAGAAGATTTCAAGTAGATTTTGTATGGGCTATATTTAGAATCTATTTAAGTCAATTTGACATTCTTCATCTCCTTCGATGATTGATAAGAAAGAAATTATGCCCTAATTGCCATCTATTGGTTCTTGATTGTGCATCAAAAGTATCGTTAAGTCTCTTATTTTACATATGTATTTATTGTTTTTATTTGGGATTTTATAACAATTGATGTGCTTTTTAGTAATGAATTTCTTTTAATGTTTCAACAAGTTTTTGGAGCTTAAATGAATTATTTTAGGAAATTTAAACGTCGAAATTTGGAAGAAAGAATTGGAGGAGAAATCTATGGAAAGCTGGAGGGAAGATTGTTACTTTATCTTGGGTCAAAAAGAAGAAAGATTCAGCTAAAAATGAGGAAGAAAATCGGGCACAAAAATCTTCTCCAAGTTGCCGAAATAATAAGTTTTCCAGAACACCTTTCGGCGTTTCAGTCATAACATTTGACTCCGAGCTCCAAATTATATGGTTGTTAATGTTCTGGAAAGATAACAGAAAGTCATACAAATATGTGTCTAATAGCTTTCTCCAGAAAACGCTTCTAAAGTGGGGTAAAGTGCAGTACAAAGTTAGCATCAAATCGGGCACAAAAATCTTCTCCAAGTTGCCAAAATAATAAGTTTTCTAGAACACCTTTCGGCGTTTCAGTCATAACTTTTGACTCAGAGCTCAAATTATATGTTTGTTAATGTTCTGGAAATCTAACAAAAAGGCCTATATATATGTGTCTAATAGCCTTGTCTAAAGTACGCTCCGAAATAGGGTTAAATTGCAGTACAAAGTTAGCATCAGATGTGTCTTGCAATATTTTCTGAGATTGTGTTTTGCTCTTCTTGTTTTAGATTTCAGTTTTATTTTAGTTGTAAAACTTATTATTTCAGTTTGATTCAAGTTATTTCATGTTTATTAGAGTGTTATATATATAATTATGGTTGGATAATCTCTTTATTGGATCCAAAACAAGGATGATGGTGATTGAGGTGAGTTCTTTAAGATATGAATGAATCCTAATGTCTATCTTCACATTTTCTTCATGAATATTTTATTATTGCAAAGAAATTTTAGAAATCATCTAAATAATGTTATAATTTTGAATTTTTATGAACAAAACTTAATTTTGGTATAGAGATTGTTTGATTCAATGTCTTACTTAATATGAAAACACTAGGTTATTCTTAAGCAATAATCAAACTTCATCTTTTTGAACTTCATTGTAATATCTTCCGATCTAATATCACCATCGTTTATATTAGGTTGAGTTATCTTATATATGTTGAAGGATTCACCAATACATCACCATTAAAATTGATTTGGAACCAAGACTTACCTTTTCTTGTCATTTAAAATCTATTTACTCTCTTTCATTTTAGAAAAAAAATCCATTAATTATTCTCCCAAGATATTTTTTTTTGTTACCTAGCTTAATTTCTAAATCTAGCTTTCTGTGGATATGACCTCGATCTTACCGAGTTAATTGCTACATCGCACACTCATGCACTTGTGAGTTAAAACAAGTCGATCATAAATAACAGTCAAGCAGTTCTTATGGGTGTTTCTCTATCAATTCTGAATTTTGACGACTGAACACATTGGCATGGAACAGATTCATTATTACGTGAACTCTGTTTTGTGTTGGGGGATTCATTTACAAAACACGCATGGAACGCCTGGTAGGCCTCTTTGCTTTCCTTTCCAGCATGAGATAATCTATAGATTCTGATTCTCATCACAATAGCTGTAAGATAATATACATCTATATTTACTCATTGATTTATTGTTTGAATTCAGCATGGGATTGATGCATTGCCAGGCATGACATATTTGACTGCATGTTAAGAAACTGTAAAAGTTCACATAACTTTTCTGGCTAATTATGTTATTTGATTTTTACTTTTAAATCTATGGTCTATAATGAGCGGACTCTTTCACGTAAGCGATAAGGGGTCTGTGAACAGGCCAGCCGCAACCTCAAAGATAATTTCAAAGGCACGGAAATTTCAGCTGTATAGGATTGCCACTAAATTATTGGTAAATGACGAGTGAGCCAACAATATACCTTCTAATTATGATGCTTATTGGTAACCTCTTCCTTTAGATATCAATCGAAGAAGAAATTCTTGATAAATGACCTTGGATGGAGCCACCATTAAAAGAAAATTAAAAAAAAACAAATATTTTTTAATAATTATTGTTTGATATATGAATTAATAGCATTGAAATTTGAAAACATATAATAATTTTGTTGCTTTAAATGGACGAGTGCTGGTGATAAAAAAAAAAAAATAGTGTATTACATCAAGACTAAGATTTGTGTTATATATGATCTATGACATAAATCATATATAACAATCGGAAAATAAAAACAAGTGTCTAATTTACTTGAAAAATTAATCATATTTTATTATTATGATTATTAAATTTATAATAATTAAATAACAACACACACATGTGTGTGTATATTCTTTAAAGTAATTTAACAAGTTAACAACAATATGAAAAACATAATAACTAAACACTCGAAACTATTTTTCATTACATTTAAACTCAACTACAGTTTTAATCAAACAATTTAATTTTAATTATAAATTGCAATTAAAAATATTTTTATAAAACTGTTTTTTTTAAAAAAAAAACTTAAACGATAACAACCACTGCAACCTAGTATATATAAACATGCCCTTGATACAGAACACAAGTCGTGGCAATAACTGCAGCCCAGGATACAATGCTGCAGTGCAATGACAGACTGGATAAACCTAAATAATTATACGTACTATTGTTGAAAATTGATTTTAATGTTGATAAAAAGTAGTTTTTGGTTAACTGTTTGGTAAATTCGTGAATAATTTCCCCTGATCAGTTACATTGATTACGTATATGGTTTAACTTTTTTTTTAATTTTGTCCCCTATTATTTAATTTTATTTGGTTTTTTATCATGTTTTTGTCCTTATTCTTTCAGACTTTTATTCTTCGGATCGTGTGATAAATGATATTTTAAGCGATAAGTTACATTGTTACATGTTGCATCATTGCAGAAATTCGTTGTTGATCATCATCCCTTTTTTTTGTAATGGTTGCTATCGTGTCCCCATCCAACATCCCTAGCTACTTAGGTTCCAATCTCATTTCTTTTTGTCTAAAGTCATCTCACCATAGCCACATGTTTTCATGCATGAAAGAGTTTGTTTGAAATGATGGATACAAAATCCCTACAGCTACGATAACTCCGCACCCAGTAGGATTTTAATTGGATAAGGAGAGAAAAGATAATAAAGCATCATATTTGATTGGTGAATAACTAGTGGGAACCAACGGATATACACAGATGCTTGTTGTGGTGGATTCACACAAGTAGTTTCAACAAGAGTCTTGAAAAATTACAATAATACAAAACACTCTAATTAATTGAAAGGTCATACACTAAAAATTAACACGCTTACATGAATCTTATTTGTTCTACATTTTCATTATCTCATGCTGGAAAGGAAAGCAAAGAGGCCTACTAGGCGTTCCATGCGTGTTTTGTAAATGAATCCCCAAACACTATTAAGTATGCTTGCACGTGTAATATTTGTGTTGTTTACTATGAACGAAAATATAATGAATGAAAATAACTAAGAAACAAAAACAAAATTTGAGGCGTGCTTAGCACTTACTTAAGGATATTTCCCAATAAGGAGGTACTCCGGATATTTCCCCAATAAGGAGGTACCCTCCACGATACAACAAGTTCTTCCTCAAAGAGGGAAACACAACAACAACAAGGAAAAATAACAAGACAAGTCTAGCAAATGAGATGAAGAAGAAAAGAAGTATTTTCGGATGTGCTTGTTTGAAAAATCTGTATAGTATTTATAGACTATTATAATGTAACAGTTATGCCATATGAATTCAAAATGGCTGTTATAAATATAGTTGTTATCATAATTTAAATTATAGCTGTTACAATAATTTAAATTATAGGTGTTATAAAATTTATGGTGACAATTATAAAATTTATGTCTATAATAATTAAGAAAATCAAAACCGAAATTGCTTTGAAATTTGTATCTGTTAGAAATAATTTTCAGTGGTTACAAATTTAATGTTTTCAGTTTAAGGGTCATCAAAATATTCTTAACAAAACAACAAAAAGATTTCAGAGAGTATAGGCGTTGCCTAGCGCGCAGGAGCGGTGTGAATAAGAGGTTTTCCTCTTACTCAACTCATCCTCATGTGCGCGATCTCACTTCTACTTTCTTTGATGGTTACTACCCCATCTCAAGTTGTAGTATATAAACACTTGATGAAAGTCTTCTTTCTCCAAAGTGGGATAGTAAGTCCTATATATACTCTTTGCACTCAAGGGGTCTTTTGTGTTTTACCAATGTGGGATAGTCTTTTGAAATATTTATTGTAATTTTTATAATAACCCCCCATATATTTCAAAACGCTTTTAAATAATAATAATAATAATAAATACATAAATAAATTTGATGGATATCATTCACAAATGAGTGTAATGCATCTAACCTGATGTCTTTTGAACTATGAACCAGATTATAGAAAGTATGAGATTTAACTTACATAATTATTGGTGAAATATGTAATTTCTATGAACACAATAATTCTCATTGTAAGTCAGACATCTCACCATCACATTTTACCCCCACAATTCCTTGTTGTTTGACTTGGTTTTGCGCTTTTAATCGGCCATGTGCGTGCCTGGTTATTCATGGGTGTTATAAAGATTTTGCTAGTATCTTATGGGAGCGGCCCCACTCCACACTCATGTAGGTGTTTCCATCAAGTGTTCATTATATTTTGAACACTATCCATAAGGAATATGGTACTCATTAAGAACTTTATAATTCATCCTCTCCTTGATTTATAGACTAGCACTATTCTCACATCATAGAAAAGGACTTGTTGTATAGTGCTGTAAAATCATAAATAACTTTGTTGTTACCCATATGAACCTAATTCATGGGATCTCCAATCTCATAGGTTGGGTTACCATTATTTTGATTTCTTACTTTATCATTAGTCTCATTCCTCTCGATGTTTATAATACCATCTATTGAAATAACTCCATCTTTTAATAGTTGTTTTACTACATCATGTCTTAATCGAATATGTCGATTTTTACCATTGAAAGATTTATTCTTTGCTCTGGATATTGCCGCTTGACAATCACAATGCATAAAAATAAAAGGTGTTGGTTTTATTCCCAATGGAATTTCAATTAAAAAATTTCTCAACCAATCAGCTTCATATCCTGCTAAGTCTAGTGCTATAAATTCTGACTCCATGGTGGATCGAGCAATTAAGCTTTGTTTGGAAGATTTCCAAGACACTACACCACCACCTAGAATAAAAATATAGCCACTAGTGGATTTAATCTCATCTGAATTTGAAATCCAGTTTGTATCACTATATCCTTGCAATACAGTAGGAAATCAACTATATAGAATTCCATAATTCATGGTACGTCTCAAATATTTCATTAGCTGGATTATTGTCGCCCAATCCTCGTGATTAGGATTTTGTGTATATATACTCAATCTACATACAGTGTAAGCTATATCAGGTTGTGTGAAATTCATTAAATGCATCAAACTCCCAATGATCTGAGCATACTCAAGTTGACCAACAGCATCACCTTTATTTTTCTTTAATTGAGAGTTTGCATCATAAGGAGTGCTCACAGGTGTCACATCGAAATGACCAAACTTCTTAAGAAGTTTTTCTACATAATGTTCTTGTATTAACATTATACCATTGTTACTCCTTACAATTTTTATACCTAATATGACACTAGCTTCACCCATATCTTTCATACAAAAATTTAGATGCTAAGAAATATTTAGTGCTATGCACAATATTCATGCTAGAACCGAAAATGAGCATGTCATCTACATATAAACTAATGATCACATATTCATTATCACTCGTCTTAGTATAAACACATTTATCCACACTAACGGATGAAAAACCATCACTTAAAATTATTTGATCAAATTTATCATCCCATTGTTTAGGAGCTTGCTTTAAGCCATATAAAGATTTTCTCAATTTACAAACTTTATTTTTTTTATCAGTAACTGTAAAGCCTTCGGGTTGTAACATATATATCTCTTCTTCTAAATCACTATTCAAAAAGGCAGTTTTAACATCCATTTGATGTATAAAGAGATTATGAATAGAAGCTAAAGCAATCAGAACTCCAATTGAAGTAATTCTAGCTACGAATGAAAATGTAACAAAATAATCCACATTTTCTTTTTGAGTGAAGCCTTTTGCTACTAATCTTGCTTTATATTTATCTATAGAACCATTAGGAAGATATTTTCTTTTAAAGATCCATTTGCAACCAATAGGTTTTGCACCGGGAGGCAAATCAACAATCTCCCAAGTTTGATTTTGTAAAAGCGAATGTATTTCAACTTTAATTGCTTCTTTCCAAAATAAAGAATCAGAGGAAGAGACAGCTTCAGTATAGGTTATTGGATCATCTACTAAATAAGTTAAAAATTCATCTCCGAATGAAGTTTCTTTTCTTTGTCTCTTACTCCTTCTTATTTCCTCAATATGAGTTTCATCAATCCTATTATTATTGATAGGTGTGTTATTAATAATAGGTTTGTGAGAAATCTTTTTCTTTAATGGATAGATATGTTCAAAGAATTCACCATTTTTATTTCTATAATAGTGTTGTGATCTAACACATCACTTTTAAAACTAGAAACCTATAAGCAACACTATTTTCAGCATAATCAATAAACATACAATCAGAAGTTTTTGATCCTATCTTTTTTCTCTTTGGTTCAGGTAGCATGACTTTAGCTAGACACCCTCACACTTTTAGATATTTTAAACTTGGTGGATAACCTTTCCAAAGTTTATATGGTGTTAAACCAGTTTCTTATAAGGAATTCTATTTTGTAAATGAAATGCAGATAAAATAGCTTTACCCCATAAATTATCAGGTGCGGAAGAACTAACTAGCATGGCGTTAATCATTTCTTTAAAGTTCTATTTTTCCTTTCAGCTATTCCATTTGATTCAGGTGAATAAGGTGGAGTAACTTCATGTATTATGCCTTCTTTTTCACAATAATCATTCATTAGAACATACTCACCTCCTCTATCTGATCTAACTCTTTCGATTTTTCTGTTTAGTTGATTTTCTACTTCTGCTTTATATAATAAAAACATATTATAAGCTTCATCTTTACTTCTAAGTAGGTAAAGTTTTGTATATCTTGAAAAATCATCTATGAAGGTCACATAATATTTCTTGCCTCCTCTAGTCATGTTTTGTTTTAAATCTTCTAAGTCCAGTATGTATTAAGCTAAGTAAATCAGTTTCTCTTTTAAGAGATGTACATGTTTTCTTAGTAATTTTAGCTATAACACATACTTCACATTTATTCATAGATGAATAATTTGAACTAGATATTAAACCAAGAGAGTTCATTTTCTTGAGATAAGATTGACTAGCATGTCCTAACCTAGCATGCCATAAATCAATACTATCAAGCAAATAAGCAGAACATGATGCATTTTCATTCATGTTTTCAGCAACATTAACTACAAAAAGTCCATGGTTACAATATATCTTCCCCACAAATACATTGTTCTTTGTCATTACAATCTTATCAAATTCAATTGACACTTTGATCCCAAATTTGCTCTTATATTAGGGACATGCAGAACCTCATTCAAAGTCAATGTCTTTCCGAAGTCAATTTCAAAATGACTTTGCCTTTTCCAAGAACATTTGTTGTCCTTTAATCTCCAAGGTAGACCACTTCTTCTCCATCCTTTAAAGGTGTATAAGTGTAGAAGAATTCTTTATTTGCACTTATGTGCCTTGTAGCACCGGAGTCTACAACCCAATTCTTCTCATTAGTCACCCTATTGACATGAGAAACAACCGCAACAATGGTGTCTTCTCCTTCAATTATATTGACCATAGTTTTAGGAGGATTGTTGTTTCTTTTTCTATTACGGCATTGAGATGCATGGTGGCCAGATTTGCCACACACAAAGCAATTTTCCTTTTTCTTAAAATTATTATTGGTTTTGGGTTTGGACATATTGATATTGTTATCATTAGACTTAAAATTCTTATTAAATTTGTTCTCATACCTTTTTTTATGTGAACTTCCTTCTACTAAGTTTACTTTAGTAGTCATCTCCTTCTTCCTAGTAACTTGCAACTTCTTTATATTTATATCTTTAATGATGATGTGAGTGATAATATTAATCAAAGACAATTGTTTATGCTTGTGCTTGTGCTTGAGTTGATGCTTGTAGTCGCTCCATGAGTTAGGTAGTTTTTTGATGAGTATTCCAGCAATGAAAGCTTCAGGAAGGTTGATCAGCCTTCATATCTTCAAGGAGACTATGGTATTCATTAATCCGAGCCTTAATATCTTTGTTGTCAAGCATTTCCCAATGGTAAAATTTACTAATGACAAATTTCTGTTTGACAACATCTTCGGTAGTGTATTTTGCAACAATGTTGCCCCATATTTCCCTTACTTCCTTGTAGCTGCAATACACATCAAACAACTCATTGGAGAGAGTGTTTAAAATAGAGTGCCTACAAACCTTATTTTCATGTGTCCATGCTTCAACATTCTTAGCATCTTTGGGATCGGCAAGAACCCAAGCCACGCCATGCAAGTCAAGAACACCAAAAACCCTCTTTTTCCATCTTCGGAAGTTCTCCCCAGAGAACACCTCAATTTTTGAGATGTCGGAAAGGGTAGCAGCGAGGAGCGACATTGAGGGCAGGGGCACCATTAGCAGTAGTGTTTCCGTCCATTAAGAAATAGAATATCATTAAGATTGTTGTTTACTATAAACGAAAATACAAGGAACAAAAATAACTAAGAAACAAAACAAAACTTGAGGTGTGCTTAGCACTATCCTTAAGGATATTTCCCCAATAATGAGGTACCCTCCAGGATTCAACAAGTTCTTCCTCAAAGAGGGAACACAACAACAACAAAGAAAACTGACAAGAGAAGTCCAGCAAATGAGATGAAGAAGAACAGAAGTACTTTCGGATGTGCTTGTTTGAAAAATCTGTATAGTATTTATAGGCTACTATAATGTAACAGTTATGCTATATGAATTCAAATTGGCTGTTATAAATATAGTTATTATCATAATTTAAATTATAGTTATTAAAATAATTTAAATTATAGGTGTTATAGAATTTATGGTGACAATTACAATATTTATGTTTATAATAACTATGTAAATCAAAACCGAAATTGCTTTCAAATTTTAAACTGTTAGAAATAATTTTCAAAGGTTACAAATTTAATGTTTTTAGTTTAAGGGTTATCAAAATATTTTAACAAAACAAGAAAAAGATTTCAGAGAGTATAGGCATTGCCTCGCGCGTAGGGGGGATGAATCGGAGGTTTTCCTCTAACTCAACTCATCCTCATGTGCGCGATCTCACTTCTACTTCCTTTGTTGGTTACTACCCCATGTGCGCGAGCTCACTTCTACTTCCTTTGTTGGTTACTACCCCATATCAAGTTTTAGTATATAAACACTTGATGAGAGTCTTATTTTATCAATGTGGGATAATAGGTCCTATATATACTCTCTACAGTCAAGAGATCTTTTGTGTTTTAACAATGTGGAATAATCTTTTAAAATATCTATTTATATTTTTTTTTTGTACAACAATTTGTATCACACATGCTCTAGAGTATAACTTTCAATTCATTGCTACATTTATTTGTTATGTAATTTGAAAACATTCACATATTTTTATTCTTTTTGTGGAAAATTGTGTAATTCTCATTATGCTTCTGCATAGATCTTGGAATATATACAACATCTAGATTTTTAATATAGGATACTAATTAACTATACATGAATAACTATTATTTTTAAATGCTAACTATAAATTCCCTTGTTTAATTATTTCAATACTTCCCCTCAAGCTGGATGGAAGGGGTCTTTCATTCCAAGCTTGTGTAGTCTGAACTCCTTCGGTGAGTATATCTGCAGGTTGTTCTGATACCCATGAGAACTTAAGATATATATTATTCATTAGATTCGTTAAAGTATGGCTATTTTCACGTTGTAATTTGCTCTACATTTCAGGCAGGAAAACGACAATTCCAAGTTAGGAAGCGTCATCCTTTGTTCTTTATGCGAAGATTGCGATTATAGGCGTTCACACATGAAAAATTCATATTTAAATTCAAAAAATTCAATTTCAGATGGAATTTTATCTATAAAGCTAAAATAGATCGCGATATTACTGTACATTCGGCACTGTTCACCTAGACTCATAAGTACTGTGGACTTGAATAGTAAGATTACAAAATCATATAAGTATAATTTATATACTACAATAGCACAACCAAATCATTCGGCCGAGTGGTTAACACGCGTGCGCCATTTCCCAGCAGATGAGGGTTTGAATCGCTCAGCAACAAATTGATTTTCAAATATTGCTCTTAAAATATTTAATTATATAAGTACTATTTCTATCCTACACTAGCACAACCAAGTCGCTTGGCGAGTGGTAAGACCGTGCTCTCATGAGCGAGGCGCGGGAGTTCAAATCTTCATGCCAGTAAAATGGATTCTTGAGATGAATAGTGATTTTTTGTCATTTTTTGTGTTTTTTAATGGCTTTTTTATTAATATTTTTAGGTGTTAAAAATTCTAATTATTATAGATAAGACATTTAAAATAATGATAATGATTATTTGTAAGTTTATTACTTATAAATATGTTAGAATAATTATGTATTTTGATATTTATTTAATATTAACATCTTAAAATATGTATAATATATATAAATAAATAATATTCATAATATGAATTATTTATAATAATATTTATAATGACAGCTACAATAATTGTGACATGATGATAATAATGACAATTATAATCAAAATAATTCATCAGTTGATATTATTTTTCTTTAAGGTTGACTTCTGCGGTTTTCTTATATATGATATTTCATATCTAATATCACATAAACAAAAAAAAATATACAAAGTGATACGTAGATGAAACGGGTAGAAAATTAGGGTAATTTATCTACAATGAAAAAATATACAAGCCACTTGCCATCCACTTCACCGTACCTATAAACAAATTTTTTAACATGCAAATATATATTAATAGTCTTAGATTTTTTTATAATGCTATATATCTGAGCAAAACAATCAGCCTACTAATACAGATAAAAATTATAATAAAAATTAAAATTCAGAACTAAGAGTATAGATACATAAATACAAATAAATTATTTAAAATTATATAAAAATTACTTAAAAAATAAAGGCATCGAAACTAAATCAAGAAATAAAATAATTTTTTTTTTATCGCACTTTTCATTTTTTAAATTTAATCCTTCCATTTAAATTATTAACATATTTTGTTTTTATTTCTGCCCATATACTTTTAATTCTTTATTTTAATTATTTTATTTTTTAAATATATTTCTAAATAGTCTCTATTTTTATCTATGTTCACTGTTACACAAATCACTATGGACGACAACGAGTAATGCTCAATTTTAGGATCGGTTCGAGTCAATTCGATTCATTCGGTTTACGGTCACATTAGTACAACTCTTTATTGTGATAAGCTTTCAACTGTTTTTCCGGTCCTTAATGACATTATATAAGTTTTGATTTATTTCAATTTGATCTTTCAATTGCAATGGATTATATATTGTAGTTCCATTCTGGTCTTTATTCTTTTAATTGTTTGATTGATTTGAAATCCTTAGTATTTTTTGTATCAAATTTTTGAATTATTTCAATTGTATCCTTCAATTCAAATTTAATACAAATCCATAATATTTTCGAACATCGGAAAAAGTCTAGATAAAACATTCAAAATAATGATAATGATTATTTTTAGTTTTTTTATAAATATGTGAAGCTAATTATATGTTTTAATATTTATTTAATATTAGTGCCTGAAAATATATATAGAGAAAAAATCATGTCTAACATATTTTATGTATTATAATTTTACCAATTGAATATTAAAATAACTACTTATAACACACAAAAATTTAAGTTTATTTCTTCAAAAAATTAATTTCTAATATTTCATATCTAATATTACTAGGGAAAAAGACAATTCATAAAAAATATACGAATCACTTGTCATTTCGATCATACTGTTTTTTTAGACAGAAAAAAATTCATTTCTAATATATTTTATCTATTACAATTTTATTTATTAAATATTAAAATAATTCATTATAACATTTAAAAAATAAATTAATTTTCAACATAGAAAAAACTAGCAAAACATCCGGCAAAATACAACACCGATTAAAGAAGAGAGATTTATGTTAAAATTGACAGTTCCTTATCCAGAGATTGGACAGCCAAAGAAAGAAGGCTAACCCCGTCTTCTTGAAATGGGTGGAATCGATGCGAAGTTAGCACCAATTGAATTAAATTGAATTCTATCCTCCTTCGGATATAATGATGCCATGTCATATCCTTTTGAATGCCTTCTTTTCCAAACAGACCTCTCTAGATCAAACATGATTACTTCTAAAGATAATTCAATGGAAAGATTTCATTCTTGAAGATGCAACACAACAAGATCCACACTAACCGCCACAACCCAATGTCCAAATGAAAAACATAACCCAATATTTTGATGGCAAAGTTTATATTATTTATACATGTACAATTTGATATAATAGAGTAGATTAACATATTCTATTATAACAACAACAACATCAAGGTCTTAACATCTAAAATTATAATTACTATTATTGCAAAAAAATGAAATTATTAAATTATTCCGAGAAAAAAACTCAAACACATTAACAAAAGAATGAGCAACAAAAAAAACTATAATAATAATAATAATAATTGCATTGATAATAAAAAAAACAAAATTAAATCAAAGACTAAAAAAAGCCTAAAAACTTTAACAAAAAAAGCAAACAATAAAATAAATAAATGGTAAAACAAAAACAAAAATTATCAATTAAAAAAATCATTTCACCTAAAAATAAAAAAACTAAAAGAAATAAAAAAGAGAAAAAAATGAAATATCAATTTTCAAATGATCATCAACACAAACTAAAATTTAATAACTAATATTTTCAAAAACAATATTACTTCAACAGAAGAGAAAATACTAAAAATTTTATGATTATCCAGTGAAAAAAAACTCAACAACATTAACAAAGAAATAAGCACAAAAAAGCTTAAAAGTATTGTTATTGTTGTGTTAATGAT